>JACXGM010041326.1:0-10014 GCA_016801145.1 Umbra pygmaea
TAGAGTTAATTAGTTGATTCAGATGATTAGGTTAATAGCTTGTTTAGAGACCCTTTTCATGATATGCTAATTCTTTGAGATAGGAATTTTGGGTTTTCATGAGCTGTATGCCAAAATCATCAGTATTAAAACAATAAATGACCTGAAATATTTCAGTTGGTGTGCAATGAATCTAAAATATATGAAAGTTTAATTTTTACCATTACATTATGGAAAATAATGAACTTTATCACAATATGCTAATTTCTTGAGAAGGACCTGTATTATATTCTCTGAATATTTTATGACCTGGCTCTTTCCTAGACATGGTAGCTGAAAAAATAGATCTACAATGTAACTACACACACACACACACACACACACACACACACACACACACACACACCTAATCCTAACCTTCACACACACACAGAAACCTAATCCTAACCTTCATTTAACCATAACCTGAACCTCACCCTAACCTTAACCTCAATAACCAAAAATGTATGACTAAACATAGTCCTAATGCCTAAATTTATTTATAAACCTAACCCATAATGCATGAACATTAAAGTTACCTGAATACTAACCCTAAACCTAATTGTAAGTTTCACCCTAAACCTAACCTGTAAGAAATGTACCCATAAAACACTTTGTTGAGGTTTTACATTCCTTGTGAGGCCTTCAGGTCCTCAGTTGGTGAGTGAAAACAGACCCACTCATACACACACACACACACACCGTACAAAATATAAGTATATATATACGATTGGAAAGACATCGGCAATCTTTAACATTCAAGTCATTTCCTACACTATCTGGCAAGACTTTGCCTTGCGAGGCTGCTGCGGTATATAGGTAATTGTCTTTAGCCTTGCCCCCCGCCTGTTGTACGTGGCTAGAGTAGTTCCTACTTAAACGAGGGGCCCTATCCCTCGCGCGTCATGAGGTCATTGGATGGAATGCTTGGGCTTCCCGCTCCGCTGAAAATTCCTTGTGTGCAGGTAGAATAGAGACACACACATTTACAAGTATAACTCACACACACAATGCACCCTTCAGCGCGTCCTGGCGCCCCACAGCACAGCGCCACAATGGCTCGTGGATAGGGAGGGTGCAAGACGCGGCAAGAGTGAGATCAACGGTCACCGCACTTTGTCCCCTAGGCTTTGCTTGACCACATAATGTATTTTGTTTCTTGTTGGAACTTAAAAAAAAAATAGTACAAGGGCTGAATAATGTCCATAGTTTTTCTAAACTGTTACCTTTTTCGGTTGTAGATAAGATATGGGTTAGTTAAAAGGGTTAACTTAAACTGAGAAGGGGATGTTACGCCTTTAAGAGTTAAGGAACTTGAAACCTTGTTTGCGCAACAATCAGTGCAGCTCGCAGCCGCCAATGTGTCTAGACTAGCACATGACGACAGGCAGCCAATGGCTCCGTCGCTCTCCTCGGGGGCCCGGTGTGCGTGTGAGAGAGCGAACGAGAGAAAAAAACGTAGAGAGAATGAGACGTCGGCTGCTCAGTATTACTTGCCTATAGCTATCTACACGGAACGAAGAGCAAGGAGACTAGTATTCCGTTCGAGTTTGGTTCTTTTTATAGCTTCTAGCTTGCATGGATATTTTGGGATTGTAAAGTGTGCGACCGCCTGGACGTTGAGATATGGGCAACCGGAACCTGGATGTATGCAACAGATTCTTTCGGATTTAAATCCCTTAGATTTAGAAGGCTCATTCATGTTATTCTTTCCGTTTGTAGAGGAGATGTGAGCGGGTTCGTTCCAAATTCCAAAACTATTCAGACTGCGCGAGAGCTTTTCTCGATCTAGTTTTAACCCGAGTTGAGTCTACTTTCTGGGTCTACCTCGTACCATGTGCATAAAATGTATTCTTTATTTGCGATGCACAGCAAGCATACAAATGTCAGATAAATAACAAGCTTTAGAAACGACAAAAACGACGACTTTGTGTTATTGATACATGTACAGTATGCATACATTTTGATTTCCATTATGCAATAGTTGTTACAACCGTATTTTGTAGCTGTAGATGAAATAAAATAACCTTAACGGTCAGGCATTAATGGTCACCCGTCGGCTGTGCATGTCCTGCACGGCGTTTCGCCAACATTGATGTCCACCGACTGGATTCACACTAACTGCGAGCCGTCCTTTCGGTGACCCGAAAAACCAGTAGCCTAGAGAGAACCGCATCTAGATTTTTTAATTGTCGTATGTTCAGGACGAAACGGTCAGGTCTTGTGCGGCGACTCTGGAGAAGCCGTTTGATTCCAGTGAGTGAAGGGGGAGATTATGCAAATAATGGCCCAAGCGAGAGCAGTCCGGGGGACGAGCCGTTGTTCACCGCCTGCTACAACCCGGAGAAAATTCCCAAAACGGATCTCCGACCGATGACGCGTAGCGGATCGCCTGTATTGGACTCGTCTACCTGCAGCCCGGGCGAAAGCCGTTGCTCTGCTGAAGTCGGTTCGGACCAAGATGGGGGCTCATTTTCTGTGTGTGTTCAGGGACCGGACCAGCAGAGTCCTAGGTCCGGCCAGGATAATAAGTGCAGGACGGTGACGTGTTGTTTATTTAAAGACTGGGACCATTGTGAAGTTGAACCCATGGCTCTGGGGACACAACCACTACCAGGCTCCTTTCACTTAGTGCCCAGGAATCAAGCAGGCGGTGCTCGGGACACCGGTTCCCCCGAAGAACATGAGCCATCCCCAGCGAAGCCTCAGTCAGTGCTCGAGCAAGAACTCAAAACCGCCACATACAGCCTGTTAAAACGCCTCAAAGAGAAAACGCTGGATACTTTACTGGAGGCTGTGGAGTCCAGAGAAGGGATGCCAAGTGACTGTGTGATGGTATCCCAGACAGAGCTGCGTCTAGGCGGCCACGCTGGCCTGTCCCCTCCCCTGCTGCTATGCAAGTTGTACCGTTGGTCGGACCTCCAGCAAAGCGCTCAGCTCAAGCAGCTCTGTGAGTGCAGTACCTTTGGAGCGGTCAACTGCCCTGCGGTATGCTGCAATCCCTATCACTACAGCCGGCTCTGCGGCCCAGGTAGGAAATAATTTATTACGTCCCAGACTATATTAGTAGGCACTCGTTTGTACAGTGCGAAATGCGCCCGAAACTTGGGTTTATAGACCTACTCAATTTAGATTAAATTGATTAATTCTTAGGACATTCTCTTTCAAATGTTCAAAAAATTCCTCAAATAAATCTCAATATAAGGTTTGAACCTAGGAAGAGACCAAGAGTGGTGTCAGGCTCCCTGGGGTGGCATCTCCTCCTCTGGCTGTGAAGTGATGGGCTTTTCAGAGTACATGATATTTGAAGGCCACATGATTCACCACAATATTGAAATATTCAGATTATGAATATATTGCAGTTGTTTCTACCCCAATGTTTAATATTAACAATGTACTGATTTCTGAAGTGTAAAACTTCTAAATGCTTCATGAGTTTAGTTTTACCATTGCATTTCATCAGAAATAAATTGCTTGTTTTACCACAACGTTTGTAAAATAATATAAATGTAAACAAAACCAGTCTGGCGTCAAAGCTCTGTCTAAAAACTAGGTTTAACTGCTTCTGGTCAAAACACCCAGCAGTTCCCCAAAACGGAGATGCAATGGCCAGTTGTTGTTGTAAATAATGATTGTATGTACTGGTAGACAGATCTACAAGATGTTTATGTCCAGTAAGTCTGATAGAAGCTCTGTAAATACATTATGTTATGTTATCTATATAGGAACGTCAAGGTGGATAGAAGTAAGGGTATCTGATTGGTGTTCATAGTCATTTTTGTGAGTTCCAAACGTGTAAAAAATATCTGTGTACTGGTAATTTGTTGCCAGTACTCTTTCTAATGTTTTTATGGACATTTCCTTCAAGACAATAACGAACAATACTTTATAAACACAGTAGATGTCCATTACAAAGTATTATCAGCTCTGCATGTTAACGGACATTTTCTGTGCTAATAAGGTATTTTCTGTTTGCCTTGAAGGAAATGTCTGTAAAATATAAGAAAAAGTACTGGTATATTTGTTATCAGTAACTTTTACTGTTGTTGTATGGAACAATTTCTTACAGTGTGAAGGATTTGACAGCTAACCCTAATTAACCCTTTGTAGTTCTGTCTGTGAGATAGGCAGCTAACCCTAATTAACCCTTTGTAGTTCTGTCTGTGAGAGACAGCTAACCCTAATTAACCCCTTGTAGTTCTGTCTGTGACATAGACAGCTAACCCTAATTAACCCCTTGTAGTTCTGTCTGTGAGATAGGCAGCTAACCCTAATTAAACCTTTGTAGTTCGGTCTGTGAGATAGGCAGGTAACCCCAACTAACCATTTGTAGTTCTGTCTGTGAGATAGATAGCTAAGCCTAATTAACCCTTTGTAGTTCTGTCTGTGAGATAAGCAGCTAACCCTAATTAACATTTGTAGTTCTGTCAGTGAGATAGGCAGCTAACCCTAATTAAACCTTTGTAGTTCTGTCTGTGAGATAGGCAGCTAACCGTAATTAACCCTTTGTAGTTCTGTCTGTGAGATAGGCAGGTAACCCCAACTAACCCTTTGTAGTTCTGTCTGTGAGATAGATAACTAAGCCTAATTAACCCTTTGTAGTTCTGTCTGTGAGATAGGCAGGTAACCCCAACTAACCCTTTGTAGTTCTGTCTGTGAGATAGGCAGGTAACCCCATCTAACCCTTTGCAGTTCTGTCTGTGAGATAGGCAGGTAACCCCAATTAACCCTTTGTAGTTCTGTTTGTGAAATAGGCAGGTAACCCCAATTAACCCTTTGTAGTTCTGTCTGTGAGATAGGCAGCTAACCCTTACTAACCCTTTGTAGTTCTGTCTGTGAGATAGGCAGGTAACCCTAATTAACCCTTTGTAGTTCTGTCTGTGAGATAGGCAGGTAACCCTAATTACCCCTTTGTAGTTCTGTGAGATCGATAGCTAACCCTAATTAACCCTTTGCAGTTCTGTCTGTGAGATAGGCAGCTAACCGTAATTAACCCTTTGTAGATCTGTCTGTGAGATAGGCAGGTAACCCTAATGACCCCTTTGTAGTTCTGTTTGTGAGATAAATAGCTAACAATAATTAACCCTTTGTAGTTCTGTCTGTGAGATAGATAGCTAACCCTAATTAACCCTTTGTAGTTCTGTCTGTGAGATAGGCAGGTAACCCTAATTACCCATTTGTAGTTCTGTGAGATCGATAGCTAACCCTAATTAACCCTTTGCAGTTCTGTCTCTGAGATAGGCAGCTAACCGTAATTAACCCTTTGTAGTTCTGTCTGTGAGATAGGCAGGTAACCCTAATTAACCGTTTGTAGTTCTGTCTGTGAGATAGGCAGCTAACCGTAATTTACCCTTTGTAGTTCTGTCTGTGAGATAGGCAGCTAACCCTAATTAAACCTTTGTAGTTCTGTCTGTGAGATAGGCAGCTAACCCTAATTAACCCTTTGTAGTTCTGTCTGTGAGATAGGCAGCTAACCCTAATTAACCCTTTGTAGTTCTGTCTGTGAGATAGGCAGCTAACCGTAATTAACCCTTTGTAGTTCTGTCTGTGAGCTAGGCAGGTAACCCAAACTAACCCTTTGTAGTTCTGTCTGTGAAATAGGCAGCTAACCGTTATTGCTCCCAGGTTGTTGCTGCAAATAACACTCGGTTGTTAGTGAACTTGCCTGTTTAATAATGGTTAAAAATAAAATAAAAAAATCTATCATCTATCTATTTATTTGGCCCTTGTCAAAGTCATTCATATCCTTACGCTACACATTTTTCCTGCTTCAAACACATCAACCTTTTGAGGACAAAGTGAAGAAGCAGTAAAAATTGGAAGCGTAAGGCTTTGAGTAGGGATGCTCATTTCGGGTTATTTTCCTGACCGACAACCGGAACTCGTTAACCGATTATTAACCGTTAACTGATAAGATTATAAGATTCAATTGGCCTTAAATAAAAAATTAAATTGACGAGTGTCTGTAACCCGTTAAATATACAAACATTTTTTTTCACAGATTTGTTTTAATGTCTAAACAGCATACAGAACAGATCAACAACAGCTGCCGAGTGCACCAGCTTTGCGTACAAGTTCACTCGGGGGCAAAGTCCACACTAAACGATACGATGAAACTAGTTCGTTTCATAAAGCTGTGTCGATGTTTGGTTTCACTTTCATTTTCACACACGTAAAGTCCACACCAACCAAAATATTGTCGCAGAAAATTTGTCGCAGACGTTTTCACTTTCTGTTTTCAGTCAAAGGATATCAAGGCTACTTTCCTTTGATTGAAAACAGAAAGTGAAAACGTCTGCGATGAATTTTAGTAGCCTTGATGCAGTGTTTACCGAGTTGTCAAATTATAGAATGAAAACACTCGGTGACAATCTGGAACAAGGTTGTTGCTTACAGGAGGCCTATTGCAAATAAGGGCTATATTTCATTAACACAAAACAAAATGTTGATAACGCTTGCCATGCGTTATGTTACTAACTATACAATAACTGCCGAGCGCTCCCATTTCATTGAAATTACCATTACGGTCCTCTCCGAAAATAAAATGCTTGTTGTCAATCACTGTGTTGTTTTGAAGGTAACCTCATTTTGTCGGCTATAATGCATCAGGAGCATGATGAATTATAGCCAAAAATAATATATGCTTCCCAATACGATAGCGTTATACGTTTCTGTACATGAAAAAATGAAAGAGCAAGTTAATATCTCAGTCACCATAAATGTTCAAGGCTTGTCATTTTAAATGAAGAACACGTTGCAGATGCAAAACAGACAACCGGTATATTTCGCTGCTCATTACCTATATCTCCCCACCTTTCAAAACGAAGCGGCAGGCTCTGATTGCGCGTGTCAACGCGTCACGTGATTTAACTAATATAGGCTATATATACGTACAAAATAAAAAATACTTCTTAACCGTTTAACTGGTAGTATTAATCGGTCAAACGTTTTAGTTTCGGTTAACGGTTAAACGGTCAATATGAGCATCCCTAGCTTTGAGCAACTTTGACTGGGTCTGATCATCTCCAAAACTGAAGCTCTTGTGGGGTGTTCCCATTCTACAGTGTAACTGAAGCTCTTGTGGGGTGTTCCCATTCTACAGTGTAACTGAAGCTCTTGTGGGGTGTTCCCAGTCTACAGTGTAACTGAAGCTCTTGTGGGGTGTTCCCAGTCTACAGTGTAACCCAAATAAGTAAACAGAACTCAAAAAAATAGGCAACTGATTGATAAACTTGACAGCCACTGTTTTGCCATCTGTTAACTGTTTTGACAACATTTCCACACAAAATGTACACAGAGAGACTTCGAGAAACATTACATTGATTTAGGGAAAGCAGTTTTAAGTCACTATAATTACACTTCTTTATATATATAATTATACTTCTGCACAAGATCAAAACAATGTATCATTGTTTTGAACAAATTGCAGTTGCTTTTGTACATGCATGCAAATGATAATGTACATTTGTCTGCTGTTTTGTACATTATCAATTGCTGATGTCATATTGATCAAAATATAATATACTGTTACTTGAAGTCTGAATAGTCTTACCCCCTAAAACATCTAGGCATAAGTTCATTGAATAAGTCTTTAAATGCATAATGGTTGAACTCATTGTCATACTCGGTCAAGCAAGGTTTCCATACAGTACATTCCAATTGTTGTTACAGATTGTTGTTGTGAATTTGTCCAGAATTGATGAATTGCTCGCAGGTGAATCTTGAGTTCCACTAATGAAGGGGAATGTGTGAAACATTAGATCAACCAGATCAACCTATATGTAAACTAGGTTAGAGGTGCATCTACTGTAATGAACCTTCAATTGGCAAGAATATCTGAACAGAGCACAACACAGTGTTACGATTTCTGACAAAGGAAGAACAACAAGGAAATTAACATGGTCAACAGGAGGGAAGAAGAGGACCAAGGATGCGTGGTGTAAGGGTAGGAAGGCAAAACAGAGTAAGAGGTAGAAGAGGTCAAGGAGACAGCCAGGTGTGTTTCACATGAAATAAGGACACTATTCTCAATCATGGCCTTACAATGGCTGAGACTGGTGGAAGGCTGCATCCTCTGAAGGCCGCATTTGAAGGCTGATTTTGCGCATTTCAAGGCCAATTGCTTCTCAGCAGTGCTACGAAGGCTGTCTTAATTTAAACTCAGCACCCTTTGAAGGATGCAGCCTTCACAATACCCGCTTTCCGAAAAAAGTAGTTACAGGAATGTAGTTATAGTAACAGTGCACTTCTAAACAGTTCTACTAACTACTCTCCCCGAAAACCGCTTTTGCTATTTGCATTCGCACTGGTCAAGTGGCCATAGGAACTGGTAGGAGGGATAAGGGAGTGACAAAAGCACCGCAACGGTCTTTTATGGCGTTGTCACTAGACTTTAGCCTAGCACCACATACAACATTTCACAGTTGAATGTTTTTGTAACACTGGGTGTATGATTGTAGTAAGTAATGCTTGGTTCCTTCAGCGGCTTGTTTGTTTGTTCAGATTACGAGGCTGAAAACGACATCCAATACAATTTTTAAAAAGAGTGTTGTGTTTATATGTCCTAATAACTGAGTTGGAACCGCAGCATTTAAAAACTAGGCTGGAGTAATAGATATTGAGTAGCTACTTAACAGAGAAACACAAAAGACGAAGGCTCCAGCATAGTATTATACGCAACAGACAAACGAAGCGACCAGCGTAATTTATAAGTTGGACCAATCAACGTAGACCTAGGAAAAGGGAAAAGGGAAAGACCCTGCTCTGTAGTAGGAGCTAAAAACATTATTGAAACTGCGGAGTGAGGGACTAAATAATCCCCAAATTTCTCCTGTCGGAACACAAGAAAAAAAGGGTTATAGGAACTTTATGTTCTAGGAACTGCAAAAATCCCTGCGGTCGGAAAAGCGGTTATTGAGACACAGCTTACCTCACAGGGTGGAAGAGGGCCTCTTTTCACACCTCAACAGCAGGACGCTATTTGAACCATGGTCAGAGAATATAATGCCATTAGACTAAAGGCCTCAGTATACTTGCCATTCCTGAGGATTCGCGAGGATTTTGAGTGCCACAGGTCGCGTACACCTCTCTTTTTTCAGCAGCGCGCGACAAAGTGAAAACAGGAAGCATGGACAAGTTCGAGGGATTGTACAGTAAACGATTCATAATAACACAGTTAATGGTTCATAATAAAACAGTAAATGGTTCATAACAATACAGTTAAGATCACCTTAGCCACGGTTGACATTATCGTCAATGCTGCTGTCAGTTCTGCCATCGTTTACCTTTTTCTTCTTCTTCTAGTCCGTAAAAATAGCAAAGTCGGTAGCCTTTCCTCAGTTGCAAAACCTCTGTTCAGGAGAAGACTGCAACTAGTGTTGCGAGCAATGAATAGAGTATGAATAGTTACGACTCTCCCATGACGTCAAATTGTCACGCGCCAGGTCGGCAACGGCGAGTATACTGAGCGTTTTAGGCCCGTACACACGTGCACAGGGATTTTCAAAACGGCAGTTTAAAAAAAAATGCTGTTTGCCCGTTTGGCCCACGAAAATGCTGTATCAGGTAACTGAAACCAATAATTTTTTTTAACTTGGTGAAACCGAAGATTTTTACATGTGACGCCCGAGTGCGCGCTGTTATCTCCTTTGTTTAATGTCAAATTGTGCACCACTAACTCCATTGTTTACGTCAGGAGAGTCTGTGCAAAAAAAAGTATTAAAAAATAGTTAGTGCAATGGCGGACGTAGCCAAAATATTGCTGCTAATAACTGTGCTAACAGGGCTTATAACATGTACACTAGGGATGGGCATTCGATGAAACTTTCTTCGTCGATCGTCGGGAGAATTAACGATTGACTATCGATTAATCATTAATTTTTTATATTAAAATTAATTAGTTGTTTAACTTTTTATAAATAAATCCAATGAAAATATAAAAATACAGCGTGTTTTTCCTCGATGAGATCTTCATTACAAGAAGAACAACTTGTGGCA
>JACXGM010041327.1:0-10080 GCA_016801145.1 Umbra pygmaea
AAAGGCCGTTGGCGCTGCCTGATTATGATGTGTTATGAACCTAGTGACAGTTTTCCACTCCGCCGACTTTTTTTCTCCTAATAGAATGATGACAGGCCACGTTTCCTCGCCTTCACCTCTGTTGTTGGAACCTCGATCTCACAGTCTGTGAACATTTTATTTTTTGCGTGTTTAGCCATTGTAATTCAGGAAAAGAAATAGCCTATATATGCCATCTGCATATTCATTTATGGGAGGAGGCAAGGCGGGGTCAGTGGCTCGTTCACGTGCGTTCAATCTCACGTTGATTGTGATTTATAAAGGAAAGCTGCGCAGGACCTGGCGTACGACCGGTTTTATACATGTGAATTTTTTTGTGCGTACGTACTTTTCCAGTTTTGGCCGTACGCCATCTTTTGGTATGTAAGCTGCGCAATCTTTTATACATGAGGCCCCAGGTGTTGTGTGTTAGCCCTCATTAGTTGGAGTACTTAGCCCGTGTGTTACCTACTCGTCCTTGTCTGTCAATGTTTCCTGTTACGTGTCCGTATCGGTGTGTATCTCTTTGGCCCCTCGTGGCAGTTTTGATTTGTTTATCGAAGTTTTTCTGTAAATAAACGCTATTGCTTTAGTGCAACTCCTTCGCTCCTGTCTCTACTACCTATATACACTAAAGCAGTGTTTCTCAAACTTTTTCTGCCATTCCCCACATTGGAGGTAGGAATCCTGTCCACAATCGCCCCAACAAAATTGTTAAAAACTAGGCTTTAATTTTGCTGTTATATTTAATTTATAAACATCATATTTTAAAAACATAACCTCAAATAACAGCATTAACTTTGAAATAGAGAAAATAAAAGGTAGATTAAATTATCACTTTGCATGAAATAAGATTATGTTTATAATTAAATAATAATAATAATAATAATGCAGTGTTTGCATTTTGCCCTTGATAACATCAAATTTAGAAACTGAGAAAATAAAAGTGTGGACTAGTTGTGCTTTGTTTCATTTTAGCTATCACTTTGTAAACTGCAAGCAAGAAGAACAAACAAAATTGACAAATAATGAATAACAATGTTCACTATTTTTTGGCTGCAATGAGCCTGTTTTTCAAAACGAGGTTGTAGGCTTGATACTGCAACTCTCGAAACATGCTCAATGTTAAGATGAGATCTGTATTTTGTTTTCAGTGAAGCAACAGCAGAAAATCCTATATACACTTTGTAATGTCACATTTTTCAATATTTGTGTCGTTTTATTTTTTAAATATCGATTATTGTCTCATCCAGTTGTTTTGAGGAGACACTGCCTCCCTTGCCAGCCTACATTCGCATAATAGCGTTGATTATGATGGAAACTGTTTAAAAATTGTGATTGACTTATTTTATCCTGCCATTGAGCCACAATGCCCAGATGGCTCGCGAACATTTTGTATAGCTATGCTCACAAGCCTAGAGGTTGCCGACCGCTGTTGTAAGAAGACAGTTTGGTCACATTATAAATATGGAATTACTTATATAAATGTATTGTATTCCATTTTTAAAATGAGCAGAATAATAAAAATATAGAGGCGGCAGTGTCCGAATGAACCACCCATAGCAACGCGTCATGGCAACGGCACTGACACATAAAAAATGAATGTGAACTTTCCGACTTTTGAGCACATTGTTACTGTTTTGTACAAGTTTTCATATTACTTATAATTAAAATTCTGCTTTGAGGCTTACATTTAAAAGTGTCATTTTATTTTGAGTGTATGGTCAATAAATAAAGGAATTAATTGGGCACAAAAATGACAGAATTTCCTCCCGTTTGTCGCGCCACACTTGGCATGTCTCTATCCCCCACCAGTGGGGCGCGCCCCATAGTTTGAGTAATGCTGCACTAAAGGGATTCGTGACACTTTATCACGCATCGCTGAAATAAAAGAGTGGTGCACGCCCTTGGCCCGCGTGCTCAAAATCGGGAACAGCTAGTATACCGCAGGGTTTAATTGCCGCAGTGAGTGATATCAGGATTTTTTGTACGAGGATTTTTTGCTGTGTCTGGTGTGAATCTAGCTTAACACCTTACCTGTCAGGGCTGCAAACACCTCTAACACCTTATACCCCTGCTCCACCACACCCCGTGCTGGGCCTTCACCCTCTCCCGAACTACACTCACCACCCTCCTTCTTCCGTGCACGCTTCATCTTCCTCCGTGCATAAGTTGACTCCTCAAAACTTCCCCCCACACCGGCATCACCCACACTTCCATCCGAACTCCCCTCCATACCGGCCTCATTCACGGTACAGCCGTCGCGACCCACCACAGCCACGGTAGCCAGTCTGCCCACTCCCCACTCCCTGTAACTCTCTCTCGAATCCGATCAAATTGACAAAATTCCTTTCTCTCTCTCACTTCAACGTGGCGGCATCCACACCGGAAGCCCATGAGGTCTTGAGCTACACAAGTTACTCCCCGCTGAAAGCTATCGCTATCTATTGTATTGTAAAAAGGGCCTTAGTTTGAGTCTAGATCACTGCCCAATTTAGGAAACCATTTGGATTTGCAATGCCTCAGCAGTAGGTGGATTAAGAGCTGATGAAATACAGGTCAAACCCCAATGAAATTAGAGCAAAAAAAGGCAGGCAGGTCTTAATGCATTGACAATTCAGAGAAATTAATTTCAGAGAAATTAATTTCAGAGAAATTGATTTTGCGGTGTCAGAGATCTTATTTTCTCAATTAAAATGTAAGTCAATTTATAAATAGCACATGATCCATCATTGGTGCTAGAGGCAAATGTGTTCCACACCCCACAGTCAACGATTAGCTTAAACATTTTGAAGTTATTCTGGTCTTCGAATAATAACAATAATTATGAACAAGTCTTACATTTGTGCTTTGCTTTTGCCTTTTAGCAAGTACATCTAACCGGTGTGGTGAAATAAATGTACTGCTACTGTATACCACATATGTCCACTAGATGGTAGACTAGTGTTACATTTATCCGAGAAGAGAACTGTATGCATTAGATGCTAATTAGAGTGGTGCTAAGTGAAATTAATTACAGAGCTTTGTCAGAGTTTGTAATAATATTGATAAGCTCAGAACCACCAATTGTTCAACTTGTCAAGTTTTGTCATTCAATCTTGCAAAATTTGCATTACATACTAATCCAACAGGTTATCTGCCATTTGCTATGTTAAAATGCAATATTGGAATGTAAGAATGCAATAGCTGAGCACAGAATTTTATATTGGGTAAATATTTAAAAACAGTAGATAAAAATGACTTTTTAACTATAATCGTTAGTCAGGCTCTGCTCAACCTATGAACAAACAGGTTCCGTGTTTGAATGGATCGGTGGTCAATGTACAATGTATTTTCTAAAACTCTTTTTAGAACAGTAGTTGTAACAAAGGGATTTGGCAGATACCCGGCCTAAAACCCCAATGAGCAAGCAACAACAAGTTAATGCACAGTGGCTATGAAAAACTCTCAAATAGGTGGAATATAGGAAGAAACCTAGAGAGGGACTCAAGAGGGTGGCTAGTCCTATTCTAGCCTTACTGGATTGGGGAATCAGTAGGTGGATCTATTTTCAAAGGAAGGCACCTGATACAGTAAACATATTTGGGAGAAAATAGGAATATTATTTAATGTATAAAAAATAATCTAGATATGTTTACAGTTACAACATAGACCTAAACATTATCAGGGTTCTGCAAGCCTGTCCTTTCATGAATCCTTTTCTTGGTTATTCTCTGCATCACTAGTTATGAGGTGTAAACATGAAGCCTATAACTTTATCCCAATGCTATCCGAATGCAATCTACTTCCTACATCTACTCTTATCTCAGCTCCAAAGACAAAAATATCAGAAGGTCAACTTGGGACATAGCACAGCAATGATCAGCTGTGCCAATGGGGTAAGAACAAAGACCAATGTTGCCTATTGGATTTTCACTTTAAAATAGCTGTACTCTGCATTATTAAAAAAATACATGGGTACCTTCTTCCACTAGCTAGACTTTCGCAGTCTTGATAGCCAACCTAACTTATCCCTACAATTTACAATGGGGTTGAACAGTGCCAAATAGGACTTGAACCTGTTTGACATTGACTGTGATGTCCCGCGGAATGGCAGACACCACAGAGGCCCGTCAAGCACACAGACACACTTCAGAACCCCTTCTTGGGTCAGCGGAAGGTCACAAGGAGATTCAGACTCTCGAATAAACCATGCCCAGCGTGGTGCGGATGAGATCTGAGATCTTGTGTGAATGAATAAAGGAGAGCCACTGGTGCGTGAACACATCCACACCCAGGGGAGCGTCTACACCTCCGATCAAGAACAACAGCAAACAACATATGATCTCCCGTGAGGCAGAGGTCACAGAGGGGTGAAGCCTCCAATCCAAAGAGAAGGGGGCCCCCCAGGAGAGGACGATCATGCACAGGTGGTCCAACAGGGAGCGATTCAGACTAATGTACCACAGACTTAACTTTGTCATGTTGCTCTCCAGTGACTCTCTGTGTGCAGGTCGAGCGTCTGGGAGTTCAATCGCAGAGGTACAGTTTTAGTGTGTAATCCTTTTGTATGTGTACTGACTAAATGTGTCTTTGTTGAAACAAGCAGATTTGATGACACCAACGACTCATGACATGTGCTTGAAGAAAGCATGTGAGCAGTCTCGACAAACCCACTCCTGTTGAAGAGTTGACAACAGGGTCAGGGCGATTTAGACATGACCAATTGGGATGGGTGAAAAATGGGTAAAAAAATAACTAAACAAAGTAAAAAACAATCATTTTCTAAACTTTTCCTGACATTTTCAGAAATATTGCTGCAAATATGTGCTGCATTTACAACTTTGTACACAAAGCAGAAATACCAGGCAAGATTATTGTGGATAGGCAGACCGCGTGGCGTAGTGGGCTAAGTTTCTGCATTGCGACAAGCTACGTCATGTAGTCAGTGGTTTGAGCCTGACTATGGGTTCTCCAACTTTCCCCAGACCTCCAGCACAAGGTAGCGCAAATTGACATATCGCTGCCCCAGTGATTTGGGGTAGATAAAATATATCTGACTTAACACGTCTCTCTCCAGCGACTCCTTGTGTGCAGATCGAGCACCTGTTAATTAAATTCTGGAAGTATACTGTAGTTGTGGAACATAATCATCCTGTGCATGATCAGACTAAAGGCTTCTGTCATAGATGAGCAGTGTGAAAAGAATCGGCTAGCTAGGAGACATTTGGTTGGCTGAACCATGTGAGTGCCCCTCGCCATCCGGCACCTGTCCAAGGAGTTGCTGAGCTGCCGACGAGGCAGGGTGGGGGGTTAAAAAAGATTTTTGTGGATAGGCAACAGTAGCAGTGGTTTTCAACCCTCTCCTCAGGGCACACCAGACGTTCCATAGTTTAACTGTAGCCAATGAGTTGAATAAGGTGTGCTAGCTCAGTGGCTACATCTAAGCTATGGAACGTCTGGTGTGCCCAGAGGAGAGGGTTGAAAACAGCCACAGTCGGTGATCTTAATTGGGGACGCCGGGCTCGCATTACAAGTTCAAGTTCATTTTATTTCTATAGCACATTTACAACAGCCACTAGGCTGACCAAAGTGCTTTACAGAAGTGTTAAATCTGAAAAAAATGTAATAAAAACACTTGTGTCACAACACACAGTAACACAAATAAAAGAATGAAGGCAGTATAAGACGTAGGCTAAAAACAGAAAGGTAAGGAAAAGCCAGAAATGGAGGTGAGTAAGCTAGTGTAAACAGGTGGGTTTTTAATAAGGACTTGAAGACAGACAAGACAGGGGCCGTTCTAATCTATAGGGGCATGAAGTTCCAGAGTCGAGGCCCTGCTACTGCAAATGCACCCTCTCCTCTGCGCTTAAGTCTAGCGCGAGGGACTAGCAACAAAGCCTGATCAAGAGACCTTAAGCTTCGGGACGGAGTGTAAGGATGGACCAGTTCAGAGAGATAGACCAGGGCTAAGCTATTTAGAGATTTAAAAACAAGGAGTAAAATTTAAAAAATGTATTCTCTGTCGAATTTGCAGCCAGTGTAAAGTTTTGAGAATCGGAGAGATATGGTCATATTTCCGCCATTTATGGATGAGTCTGGCCGCCGCACTTTGTACTAATTGGAGACGGGTGATTTGGACACTTGATATACCACAGTATAAAGAACTGCAGTAATCTAGCTGACATGTGATGAATGCATGAACAGCCATTTCAAGAGTTTTTGGATTGAGAAAGCCTCTAATTTTAGATAGTAGCTAATCGAAGTTGGAAGAAACTAGATTAAGTTCGGGACCGGAGTGAATGGAACGGTGTGTGACGCATCAAACCCATTGTATGATACCGTTCCGTTTCCCCCAGTCCTGATGGTAATGCGAGCCCAGCGTCCCTATTTAAGATCCACCGACTGTGGCTGGTTGAAAATCACTAGTGTAGAGTGTAATATCTGTCCGTTTGCACACTGGCTAAACTATCTTATACACTCACCTAAAGGATTATTAGGAACACAATACTAATACTGTGTTTGACCCCCTTTCGCCTTCAGAACTGCCTTAATTCTACGTGGAATTGATTCAACAAGTGCTGAAAGCATTCTTTAGAAATGTCGGCCCATATTGATAGGATAGCATCTTGCAGTTGATGGAGATTTGTGGGATGCACATCCAGGGCACGAAGCTCCCGTTCCACCACATCCCAAAGATGCTCTATTGGGTTGAGATCTGGTGACTGTGGGGGCCATTTTGTACAGTGAACTCATTGTCATGTTCAAGAAACCAGTTTGAAATGATTCGAGCTTTGTGACATGTTGCATTATCCTGCTGGAAGTAGCCGTCAGAGGAGGGGTACGTGGTGGCCATAAAGGGATGGACATGGTCAGAAACAATGCTCAGGTAGGCCGTGGCAATTAAACGATGCCCAATTGGCACTAAGGGGCCTAAAGTGTGCCAAGAAAACACCCCCCACACCATTACACCACCACCACCAGCCTGCACAGTGGTAACAAGACATGATGGATCCATGATCTCATTCTGTTTACGCCACATTCTGACTACCATCTGAATGTCTCAACAGAAATCGAGACTCATCAGACCAGGCAACATTTTTCCAGTCTTCAACTGTCCAATTTTGGTGTGCTCTTGCATTGTAGCCTCTTTTTCCTATTTGTAGCGGAGATGAGTGGTACCCGGTGGGGTCTTCTGCTGTTGTAGCCCATCTGCCTCAAGGTTGTGCGTGTTGTGGCTTCACAAATGCTTTGCTGCATACCTCGGTTGTAACGAGTGGTTATTTCAGTCAAAATTGCTCTTCTATCAGCTTGAAGCAGTCTGCCCATTTTCATCAACAAGGCATGTTTGCCAAAAGGACTGCCGCATACTGGATGTTTTTCCCTTTTCACACCATTCTTTATAAACCCTAGAAATTGTTGTGCGTGAAAATCCCAGTAACTGAGCAGATTGTGAAATATTCAGACCGGCCCCCGTTGGCACCAACAACCATGCCACGCTCAAAATTGCTTAAATCACCTTTCTTTCCCATTCTGACATTCAGTTTGGAGTTCAGGAGATTGTATTGAACAGGACCACATCCCTAAATGCATTGAAGCAACTGCCATGTGATTGGTTGAGTAGATCATTGCATTTAGGAGAAATTGAACGGGTGTTTCTAATAATCATTTAGGTGAGTGTATAAAATAATTAGAACGGACAACGGACATTATGAACTGATCGTTTATTCCGCCATCTTCATCACACCTTAATGTCGCGGGAGATATGGGGGGATATTCCTCGGGGCTACGGTGTCCCTTTGGGGACATACCGTCAGGATGATACGTATAGAGGAAGGGTGCAAAATCCTCAAAATTTGAGATTTTATATCACTTGTAGTTGACTACCCACTCCAGCCCATTAGGTGGCGGCATGCAGTTTAAAACTTTGTTTACTAAAATCGTCAGTTCACAATGGACGAAGAAGTCTGAAAAATCTTCTCACAGAACGGATTTGACCAAGAAAGAAGTCAACAGTCAGTGAATGCTTTGGGGAGAAGTGTGAGAGCAGTGACCGCTAGCTGCATGTCAGCGAGAAAGAGAGGAGGCAGGAAGGGGGAAACACACATAAGTGGGTTTAGGGTGTACAGGAGCTCAGCCTTTCTTTTTCATATTGGTTTGTAACATCATCTCTATATAGATCCACACTAAGGATTGTAGCTACGAGTAATACGAGGGGAATAAAACTCAACATCTGTAGCTAGCTACTACTAGCTACCGCCACCTCCCGCAGTCTCAGCGATCGCCGTGTCTTCCAAACGATGGGAAACGCTGCTACCGCCAAGAAAGGCAACGAGCTGGAGAGCGGTGAGTTGGAACGGTCGCTGAGTGTATTTACAGTACTGTACAAGTTAGCCAGCTAGCATGCTAATGTTGAGCACTAGCTAGCTACATTTGCTATATTGACAGCCGTTTTGGGAGGGCGCACTGTCCCGGATGTTGTAGCTAAACATGTAGCTATTTAGCTAGCTAGTTACATCCATTGCATTGACGCTTTTACACATTTAAGACCGATAGTTAAATGGTCGGCACATTAAGCACGGGTACCGTGGTAGCCAGAAGGAATGTTTAAATACTTCGCTACAATCTAAATGTGATCCAGCAGTGGCCTAGCTGCTAACGTTATAGCTAGCTAGCTGTTTGGCTGACGTTTGATAGAAGTGGCCTGAAACTAACAATGTTGACTAATGATGACTAGTTAGTTAGTGCGAGCTTTCAGTTCATATTAGTTCCATTATTTTGGGACTATGGTAACGTTATAACGCACTTGCAACGTCAGTCTAATGCAAGATTATGGTGAACGTTATCTACAGGGGATTAGCTGGGATGGGCCCAACCTCAGCTCTTAGTATCTTGTTATCGTATCTAGGCAGAATAGCTTGCTAGCTAACTTATGTATGTCGATCACTCGCTAGCTTTCTAGTTGTATTTATTGCAATGCTGCTGCCTAGTTAACGTTAAACTACTTAAAGGTCAGCTTGTTAGCCACCAGTGGGCCCAGGCTGAGACATCACCAAGCCTGTGTCATCTGCAATGCCAGTTTGCAAACCAGCTAAAGTTTTTACCATCTGACGTGTGGTGGCTCATAGCCTTAAGAAGTAGTTATGGAAACCTGTTTGATTAGTCTGTTAGAGCAGTTTTTGCTAAAGTTATATCAACAGTCCATTTGCAGAAATAAATATCAGTTTTTTGCATAGTAACCGTTTAAGCAACGGGTTTTTAATTATCAGACTTGCATTAGTCTCACATTTCAGTCTTCATTGCATAAACAGCTTTCCCTCTACAGTTCAGCTAACGACTAAGCGGTGACCAAATATGGTGAAGACATGACACATGCTCTTTCCCATTCATAAAACCAGGACTGTAATACAAGCTCCACAAGTGATTTATCTTAGACCTTTTTGTTTACAGTCCTTGTTTAATCTCACTGATTTGAAGGTCCACACAAATATATCCACGCACCACAGTTTGTCATTGACAAGAACGGCTTGTCATCAGACCTTCGTCATAGGATAAGGGGAATTACAAGCTTTGACGCAACTAGACCCAGGGCTATATTACTTTGCAATTGTACACTTTGACGTGTAGATGCTGATAATCAATGCACAACATGTGCTATATGTTATGTTTCTACGTAAATACCTTTATTTTTAGGAGAAGTGGCATGTTTCCAGATCTGAATATATATGTGAACTGCTTGCATATGATCAACAAATGAACCTCAGTGAGTCCAGGAAACACTGCATAATTTTCAGTTTGCACATGCTGTTCCATCTACTTGACATTTTTAGTATGTTATGATGAAGCTTTTAACATGAAACATATTTATGGTAGGTAGTAATGTACAGGGTGGGAAATTAACTTTTTTGTCCACCAGCCACTGTGGCTGGTGGATGCCAAAATTTTACCAGCCACTTTGATTTTTTACCAGCCACTTTTCCCCAAATTCAAATACATAAAAGAAAACACACTAGCATATTCTATATTGCTTCAACACATTAAATTCACTATGTGAAATTAATATAGGTCAATTACTAAAGAAAC
>JACXGM010041328.1:0-10080 GCA_016801145.1 Umbra pygmaea
TACTCACATAGAGCAGTAGTGGTTCTTATTATATACTCACATAGAGCAGTAGTGGTTCTTATTATATACTCACATAGAGCAGTAGTGGTTCTTATTATATACTCACATACAGCAGTAGTGGTTCTTATGCCCACACTCTTCTAAACTCCCATGCGTTTATTGTGCTGCAACGTTTCGACCCTGCTGGGTCTTCCCAGGCATTATTATTATTATTATTATTATTATTATTATTATTTCACTTCTGTAATGGTTATGCATGTTCACACACGTTGTCTGAGCTCTCTGACACTGCATTCATGGGTTTGTGTTTCTCTGCAGCCTTCGTAATCTACAACTTCCTCAGCCTGTGTTATGAGTACCTTGGAGGAGAAAGCGCCATTATGGCTGAGATTAGAGGAAAGCCCATTGAGTGAGTCACTGTACCTCTTGATTCACTTTTCTACACTTCCCTGTCCTCTATGGTATAATACATCATTTCAGTGAGAACGTTGTTTAATTCAAACACCTCATAGCGGCTTAAGACCTCTAATTTCATGTCATCAACCCACACGTACACGTTGATTCATTCAGAGTTGGTGTTCTGTCTTGACTCCAGGTCCAGCTGTGTCTACGGGACCTGCTGTCTTTGGGGCAGGACGTACTCCATTGGGTTTCTTCGATTCTGCAAACAGGTATGGAACGATCTCATCACACCCATTGTACACTATTTGAGTCAAAACTTCACTTTTGCCCTTCTGGCTTCGAGCTACTGTTAGATTAAATGACAACTCGTGTGTTGCTCTGCTGATGTATAGTTATTTAAATTCTTGTTTTGGTCCGTGTCTCCCTCACTGTACAGTTATAAGTGGTGTGAATCTCATACTATGTGTCGTCTCGGTATGCTGTTGTGTAATCATTTGTAGCATTGTGGGTAATCCTCTCTCTCCATGCTCTCAGGCCACTCTACAGTTCTGTGTGGTGAAGCCTCTGATGGCCATGATCACTGTCGTCTTGCAGGCCTTTGGGAAGTACCGAGACGGAGACTTCAAGTACGTAAAGCAATGAGGCATCTATGTATATACAGATGGATAACCAATTAAAGGAAAGACTTTTACAGAAAGGGAGCGGAGGAACATAATGAATGCTGGGTTCACTATTCCTCTTATAGGGAAAGGACACTGATATCATTACAACGTTATTCTGAGTGATCACCTTTATCCCATGGTTGTTCTGAAGAGATGCTAGTTACATTGTTACCGTTATGATTCATGCAATATAAATTGTTTTTGGCACACTTGCGTTGTGCAGACCTCATCCAGACTATTTCAACAGGAATTCTATTGTGCTAATAATAAAACCCTGTGTTGACACTGTGATTATGTCTGTGCCCCCCCACACACAGCGTTGCCAGTGGATACCTGTATGTGACCATCATCTATAACGTCTCGGTCAGTCTGTCTCTCTATGCGCTCTTCCTTTTCTACTTTGCCACCCGCCAGCTGCTGGTCCCCTACAGCCCCATGCTGAAGTTCCTCATGGTTAAATCAGTCATCTTCCTATCCTTTTGGCAGGGTAAGGAGACTCCTCCCCTTTCTCTCCACACACCAGCACACTTGTATGATGATGCTTCCAAGTCAGTGGAGGAACTCTGACTCCTCCCTTTTTGTGTTTTCAGGGATGCTGCTGGCCATCCTTGAGAAATGCGGGGCCCTCCCCAAGGCCAACTCACCCCAGGTGTCTGTCGGGGAGGGAACTGTTGCTGCTGGTTACCAGAATTTTATCATCTGCATTGAGATGTTCTTTGCCGCTGTGGCGCTGCGGCACGCCTTCACCTACAAGGTCTACATGGACAAGAGGCTGGACTGTTACGGTAAAAGAGAGGGGCTGCCAATACAGTTTAATAAAAATAAAATGTTTATTCTTACAGGACAATACATGACTCAATAAAGGGAAAAATTTACCTTGTTTAACTGTACTGAAAAGAATTTCAGCATGTCAAAGCCGAGATGTTGTCTGGCAAATTCTTATCAGCAGCTTCACAACACCTTGGACAGATCTGTGGGATGGTGAGGGGCGTGCATATGGTTCATGTACCACATGTCGCCCTAGTCACTGATTCTTTTTCACACTGCTCATTTAGTCAGATCATGCACGGGATGATTACACTCACCAACTATACCTCCGCGATTGAACCCACAGGTGCCCGATCTGCACACAAGGAGTCACTGGAGTGCGACATTGCATGGTAGCTATGCCAATTTGCACTGCCTCGTTCTGAAGGTCCCGGGGAAAGTTGGAGAACCCATAGTCAGGCTCGAACCACTGTAATCTGGCCTTTTTATTCTTGAGGTTTATGGTTTTATGGTTTATGGTTCGCACCTTGTGGTAAACCTTCTGTATCTGCTCTTGTGAAGTCTTCTCTTTATGGTAGTCTTGGATAATGATGTGTCTACCTCCTGGAGAGTGTTCTTCACTTGGCTGGATGTTGTGAAGGGACATGGAAAGGACCCTACGATCATTCACCACTGTTATCTTCCATGGACGTCCAGGGGCCTCATTTATAAAACTTTGCGGTAGATTTTCGTCTGAAGTGGCGTACAGATGAAATATAGAACCTGCGTACGCAAAGAAATATTCAGATTTATAAAACCGTGCGCACGCACGTCCTATGCAGTTTTCCCTTTATAAATCACAATCAACTCTGTGGCGCAGCTTTTGCAGCTGCATGTCACGCCCATAATTGCCCATAAATAGTCAGTGAAATGCCCCGAAATTATTATTCATTGATTGAGAAATCATGGCAAACAGAGAGAGGTAAACCAAAAAAAGAAACTTCACTCAATGTGAAGTAGAAAATATTGTTGGCGAGGTGGAAAAGAGGAGGAAAATGTTGTTTGAAGGGGACAGTGTGCCTATTACCAATGCCGAAAAGGCGTTGGAGTGGCAAAAGGTTGCAGACGCTGTAAGAAAGTCGGACCGTGGCCCAAATAAAAAGTGGTCAGATACCAGTCGATGTCAAAGCGTCTAGCGCTTTGGGGGGAAAATTGGTTCCATTACAGCAACATGTTTGCCTCACAAATTATTTTGACATTGGCGGAATAAATAAAATGCTTTTGAATAATGAAAGCATGTTCATTCTCATTCGTTGCCATTATGGCAATAGCACCGATTACATTTGGAAAACCGGACATAGCTGCAAAATGAGCTTTTTTTGTTTGCCTGTTCACTCGCTGTGTACGGAAACTTCATGTAATTATGTGACAAGACTATTATACCGACTAACATGCCTGGCATAACCCGGCAAAGGGCTGGCTGAGATATCCCTGACCTGTCAGTCAATTCCATCTGGAAAGTGCCAGTCACCAGAAATCCTGTTATTAGTGTTATGAAAGGTGCCAATATATATTATGCATTAGGCTATTATTATTAGTATTATCTTCTAACAGTGCAAGATAAACTATTGTACGTTATTACGCATTGTGATGGCATGGCTTTTTATAACCATCCATTTGATCGTATCTGATAATCAATAATACAGATGTCGGTATTAATCTAATTGTAAATGGAAAATAGTTATGCACAAATGGAATTTCTTGCACCTTTCAAAATGGTTAAGACATGCGTGATGATGGAACACTTTTAAAAATAAAACGAACTAAATGCATATAAATTAACACTACGTTTCTGTATCTGATTACGACATGTATACTATGAAAACAACATTCCCCAATGGACAATATCTATCAATTATCTATTTATCTATCTATCATCATCTATTTATCTATCTGCACCACGAGACATCGACAAGAATATTAGTTTTCAACATGATTTTGTTCTGTTTAACGTATTATTTATATAACATGCCAATTTAATTAGCCTACATAATATATTTCACTGTTCTTTTTGCAAATATGTGCAATATGTGCTCCATTTGCATTTACGTTACAATGTGGTTTTATATTGTTTGTATTTCTCTGCAGGCTGTTAATTGTAAGCATGGCTTTGTGACATCTTCATATTATTAATGAGGCAGTATTTCGATTTCGTTTACACAACGCTCTGCAGTTTCAGATGGATCTACAGTGGCCTACGTGTTTCATCCTTTTGCCAACGGTGTCGCCATTTCTCATTTCACCCGTTTTTGTCGTACGCCTGGGTCAGAGTTGCCGTGAAGGACCGCACATTTTCCCGTCAAGTTTGCTTTTTATAAATACCAATTATTGCGTAGAGAGCTGCATACGTCTTCTTTTGTGCGTACGCCACGTTTATAAATGAGGCCCCAGGCCTTTTTGTGTTTTTTTTTCTCAGAATGTACCAAACTGTTGATTTAGCCACTCCTAATGTTCCTGCTATCTCTCTGATGGATATTGTTTTTCAGCCTAAGGATGGCATGTTTCACTCAGAGAGCTCCTTTGACTACATGTTGTGGGTTCACAGCAACAGCTTATAAATGCCAATGCCACACCTGGAATCAACTCCAGACCTTTTACCTGCTTAATTAATTAGGCAATAATGAAGGAATAGGCCACACCTGTCCAGGAAACAGCTTTTAGGTCACTTGTCCAATTACTTTTGGTCCATTAAGAGGGGGCTACATATTAAAGAGCTGTAATTCCTAAACCCTTCCTTCAATGTGGATGTAAATAGACTCAAATGAAAGCTAAGAGGCTGCACTTTAAGTCCATAGTAATTATTTACCTGTAACTTAAATATCGATTGGAAAACAGCCCAAATAACGAAAGTTATGTCAGTGTCCAATTTTTCCCGAACCAAACTATATGTTACTATTTGACTGTGGATTTGTGTTTTGTGGAGTTTCAGAAATCTGGTTGTCCAGGTTGTCTAAACATTCTTTCTCTTATATATTGTCCCCTTTTTTTCCTACTCTCGGTTTTCCATTCATTATATTTCTGTAGAATCCCATATTATCCAACCTCAAATATTATCTAACCTCTTCCATGTATTCTCTCCTCCTAATATTCGTTCTTGTATATTTTCTTATTTCCTTTTTCGATCTCTTGCTTTCTCTATGTGCTGCTGGTAAGGGTCCTTTCCTGTGTATGGACAGTACGGTAGGTCTACCTTCTAGCTTGGCTGTGTTTGGCCCTTCCCTGACACAATGTTTTTTATTTTTCCTCCACTCCTGTGATGTGCTCATGTATATTTGTAAAACATTCGGGAAACACTTTATTTTGAGAGTCCAAAAAGTATATCTATAGATGCTCTAAAGATTATCTGCAGACAATCAAAAACATTTTAGCAAACAATCTACTAACCCTAATCCAAACCTTAACATTTCCCCTAATGTTAAGCCTAACCTTAACCATTACCCTAAACCGTATTGTAATCTTACCCTTACCCCTAACCTACACAATTAGTTGCTTATCAACAGATAGTCCTATCATCAACAAATTCTCTGTAGAGCACCTACAGATGGAATTTCAGACTCTGAAAATAAAACTTTATTTGCTTCTGATTATTTCCATGATAATTAACTGTTTTGTTTGCCATTTTGTGACCATGCTCAGTGTTGTTACATTTATTATTTGCCATTTTTTCACAGTGCTTCTTTTATAATGTGTGAGTTATTCCCTTGCTGTTATTAGGAGCTCCCTGCTTCTTGTTTCTATAGCTTAATGGGATCCATTTTTTTCACTCGCCCCATTGATGTTCTTTGATTCCACACTTCCTTCCATTACGTCTTTTCCCGGGTGGGTGTGGTTCACTAACGCCCTGCCTCCCTCTCAGGTCGGTGCGCCCCCATGAAGAGCATTTCCAGCAGCCTGAAGGAGACCATGAACCCCGGAGATATGGTGCAGGATGCTATTCACAACTTCTCCCCAGCGTACCAGCAGTACACCCAGCAGTCCACGCTGGAGCAGCGCGGGGGGGCGCCCATTTCCCGCAGCCACAGCAACATCAGCACCCGCGACAACGAGAAGACCATGCTGCTCAGCTCCGACGATGAATTCTGAGACCCCCGACACGTACACCGACCCGGGGTACTGCTGAGGAGGGTCTTCATGGACTCTGGTGCTGTTTCAACTGAACAGGCCGGAGGTCTTTGGTTGATTCCCTTCATGCATGTACACAATGTCCAGATACTGACACGACTCCAGTGACAATACTAGCAAATAACCCATTACGTAGTTCACACTTATTCAGGCAGCACAATGGAAAGTTGAATCCACAATAATTGGTTGTTTAACCAGACACATCAAATCTTTATCGGATCGGTCAGAAGACCAGTTTAAAATAAATCTGTACTGGGCTGCTTGTGTTAACACAGCTGTAGAGGGGTCAGTGCCAAATACCACTGCCAACGTGGATCAGTGCATGTACTGAAATACATGTGCTGAAATACACATACTGAAATTCACATGCTGTAGGTGCATTGGCCAGTACCAGAGCCCTGCAGGCTGCCCGTTAACACTATACTCCCACACAGGAAAACTCACCAACGTGCGTGCCATTGACACGAGTGCCATTGAAATATTATCAGTAATAGAGCTTCATCCATTTAGTTTTTCGTGATCATTTCTCAATCACCCCCCACGCCCTCTTATAAGCTCATACTGAAATATTGCCAAATAGAAGAACAACCTGCTTGGTTAGTAGGACCTTCTCTAACTAAAGATTTAGATTTCAAAGGACTTTGAGACTCACTGGCACTCCTCCCTCACTAGTACTCATTCCTTAAAAAAAGACTCTAGTAGGGAAGATGGTTTCAGGAAGGTTTTATGATCTACTGTGTGTTGTGTACGAGTGTGTTAGTGTGTGTTGTGTACCAGTATGTTAGTGTGTGTTGGCGTGAACCTACGGTACAATGATGATCGTTTGATTTGATCATTTTGGGATGTCTGTTGTTATTGGGGAGTATCAAGGGGCCGGCTCTAGGCGACCCACATCGTCATGACGATTAGAGGTACAGCCTCCTCAGCAGAGAAACATCTGCTGGATTATGACCCTGTAGTTGTGGCAGTATGAGGCAATGATCAGATATGCTGTTACCAGCACTTACTGTAGTAAAAAGGCAATGTACTGCAGGTTGTACAGACGCGTCCACTCGGTCGGATATTATAAACTTAACTGCACTCATATGGCAAATAAATAAAATGGACATAGTTTCTGAAGAAAGAAAATGTAATGTATGATTGATTGGCACAGGTTGTCAGTTTTAGAGCATAATATAAAATGTATTGCACAGAAGAAATTAATACATTGTTCATAACCCACTGATTTTGACAGTTATATACACTACAAATGCAAAAGGGACTCCTAATCTACTTCTCCTTGTGCACAGTTGCGATGCGCTTCTCAATATTCCTTTGGAGAGTCTACCTGTAGAGGGTGCCAGAGGTTTTTCTGTAATCACAGAATTTTTTCTGTGCCACAAAAGTCATGTGTAACTCATGCTGAATGTCCTGTGAGGGTATTTGGACCAAGTGATGTTCCCCTAGTGGTAAGATAGAGAGCGATTTCCAAAGCAGCCTCTTAGAAGAGCCAGGTGGACCGAAATCGTTTTTCTTCCAATTATATATTTTGGCAAAGGTGTTACTATATCTTGCAATAGTGTAACTCAGCAGGTATATTCACTCATAAGTTCTATATAGCTGCGTTTTTGCCTGGTCAGGTTTTCTAAGCTGTTGCTGCTCAGTATAACAGCACACTCTTCACTGTTTTATTCTTTGGGAATTTTTACAGCTCTTTACTGATGAAACGTATCACTACGATCGCCAGAGCTTCAGGTTTATTATGAAAAACTTTATTCCAATACCCTGATTTGAATACCTGAATAAGCATTAATGCCTACAGCAGTGGTTCTCAACTGGTTTTTGCCTCAGGACCCAACTTATCCAGGTTTGTTGCATTTGAAAGCCAATATTTGCATTGTGAATACATTTTTTTGACAGTAGCTATTCTACTCGACATTGAAAAAACATTGACACTTTTGAGAACCACTGGTCCACAGTTCAAATAAATATGTCACTCCCCAGGTTTCATTCGTTGTCTTGAGTAAAGACTACACACAGTTCTGATTAAATATTGCACCCTATGTTGTATATTTTGATATTAATGAATATATTATTCCTGATAACACAGGATATTGTATATAAAGTTGAAATGCAGAACAGAAGATGAATATTGGTTATTATAATCTGCAAAGCTCAGAGAATGCTTTGTTAATGTCTCCATATTGCTATTCTTCTTTTTTGGGGGGTCCACGCTACAGTCCCTTGTCCTATGTCCTGAAGAACCCGGCTCCCTAATATTTATGTTCCCAAGGCCTTTTGCTCTCAGTTCTCTGTTCCTCAGGTCCTATTCTCCCTAAGCACCATGTTTATAGGGATCTATGTTCCTTCAACCAGAGGTTCCCACATTCCTACCTTTTTTTTTATTTCTACATGCTGGCATTTGTGCTTATAAGTTATATGGCCATTAATGTGTTTTAATATAAATCAGAATGATAAAGACATAAATTATACCACTTTTTCAAATGTTATAGGGCAATTTTTATTTATTTTTTGTTTTATTTATTTCTTATTATTAATTTCCATGTCGGCTTTATTATTAGACATGTCAGTTACTAGCCAGTGATCTCTTTTTTTCATATTTGCTTTTGTTCCTTTGACAAAATTAAATGTGATTTTAGTCAACAGACAAATTTGTGTAAAAGCTATGTTTTTGAGGAATAGTTATGGTTAGCTATATCACTATGCTGTTTTTCATGACCTCATTACATATTGTCCACCAAAACCACCTATGGTCTGTTATTAATTATTTCCCTATTCTACAAATGTTAGATTTCAAATTTTATTTTGCAGTCAGTTTTGATTATCTGATATAGTCCACCACTGGATGTTGATAGCTTTGTTACATATTAAAACAAGCCTGAATTTCTAATTTCCAAGCTCTTTATCATTTAAGAAGAAATAAACGTAATGAACAATTTAACATTTATTTACGACACTTCGTTTTGTATAAATGTTAAGTTTCTATATTCGAAGTAAACAAATCATAATGCTTAGGTACGCCCTTCCATTCTTTCTTTGTGAAATTGCTCTCAAGTTCAAATACAGTCCCTTATGGGATTCCATATTGCTAGTTACTTGTTACCTGATGTTGGATTGTTTTAGCCTCTCTATAAGGGGCCACCTTTTCCCCAGAACTACACCCTAGATCATATTCCTTCCCCCAGGTTTTGTACACATGTGCAAATGCTGGACGCACATGTGCTGGAAGGTTTAAGGTGGAGTGGAGTAGGGAGGGCTCCTGGGAACCAAAAGCTCTGAGCTCATAGGGCCCAGGGAACATCGGTGGAAGAATTCTAGAGCTAAGAGAACACCGACATGCTGTATTTTCTATATTGGTGATATTATTATGCTTTATAGACTCTGATGCCTTTTGTGTCTGTGTAATGTTCAAACAGACAATAAAACACATAAAAATTGTATTTCCATGTGCGTTCTTATTTGTGATTTTATTATTCTACAAGATCTAACATCAACATTAGAATAGTTGGCTCAGGGGGTCCGTGTGGCATAGTGGCCAAGTTGCTATCATGCAGGACAAACTATGTCATGATAGTCAGTAGTTTGACCCTGAGGTTCTCCGACTTTGCCCGGAAACCTCAGCATGAGGCAGCACAAATTGGCACAGTGCTGCCTCGGATTTGAGATAGATTAGGAGGATATTTACCTTACCACATCACTCTCCAGCAACTCCTTGTGTGGAGATTTGGTGCCTGTAAATTCAGTCGTTGAGGTATAGTTGGTGAGCGTATTCATCTGACACGAGCTGACTAGAGGCTTCCGTGTTTGATGAGCAGTGTGATAAGAATTGGATAGCTCGGCGACATTATTAGTGTCTATAATTAGTGTCTATTATAAACACAGGTGCGAATTTTTTTATTTTTTTTATTTAACCTTTATTTAACCAGGTGGGCACGGTGAGAACAATTTCTCATTTAAAACGGCGACCTGGCCAAGATAAAGCAAAAAGGTGCAAGTACAGACAGAGTTACACATAAATACAAATACACAAGAATTACACAAAGGGTACAGTAAGGACAAAAGATAAAAAAAATAAAGTCGAAATACA
>JACXGM010041329.1:0-10067 GCA_016801145.1 Umbra pygmaea
GGGTCTGGAGGGACAGAGAGGGGACCTGGGTCTGGAGGGACAGAGAGGGGCCCTGGGTCTGGAGGGACAGAGAGGGGACCTGGGTCTGGAGGGACAGAGAGGGGACCTGGGTCTGGAGGGACAGAGAGGGGACCTGGGTCTGGAGGGACTGAGAGTGGCCATGGGTCAGGAGGGACTGAGAGAGGCCCTGGGTCAGGAGGAACAGAGAGGGGCCCGGGGTCAGGCAATGTCACTGGGACAAGCAGTTCAGGCAGCCCGGAGAAAGGCAGTTCTGGCAGCCCGGGGAAAGGCAGTCCAGGAGGCAAGGGAAAAGGCAGTCCAGGAGGCAAGGAAAAAGGCAGTTCAGGAGGCCAGGGCGGCAGGGTGTCTGGGAGCCCTGTCACAGGCAGGGTGTCTTGGAGCCCTGTCACAGGCAGGGTGTCTGGGAGCCCTGTCACAGGCAGGGTGTCTGGGAGCCCTGTCACAGGCAGGGTGTCTGGGAGCCCTGTCACAGGCAGGGTGTCTGGGAGCCCTTACACAGGCAGGGTGTCTGGGAGCCCTGTCACAGGCAGGGTGTCTGGGAGCCCTGAGGACGGCGTCGTCAGCAACGGGGGTCCGGAGGACGGCGTCGTCAGCGACGGGGGTCCGGAGGACGGCGTCGTCAGCGACGGCCGAGCAGGGGGTCCGGAGGTCAGCGGCGGCCGAGCAGGGGGTCCGGACGTCAGCGGCGGCCGAGCAGGGGGTCCGGACGTCAGTGGCGGCCGAGCAATAAGATTTTTGGTAACACTTTATTTTGAGAGTCCAAAAACTGTATCTGTAGATGCTCTACAGATTATCTGCAGACTATCAACAACATTTGAACAAACTATCTACTTACCCTAACCCTAACCCTAACCCTAATCCTAACCTTAACCCTTCCCCTAATGTTAAGCCTAACCTTAACCATTAACCTTAAACATATTCTAAACTTACCCCTACCCTTAAACTACACAATTAGTTGCTTATCAACAGATAGTTTGTTGATAGTTTGTTGATAGTCATATCATCAACAAACTATCTGTAGAGCACCTACAGATGGAATTTCGGACTCTCCAAATAAAATGTAACCAAATTTTTTTTTTTAACTCAATAGGGAACCCATCTGGGCCGGGAGCTTTGCTGCTTTGAATAGTTTTTATTGAGGCGATCACCTCCTCAAGCCTTAGAGGAGAGTCAAGGTCAACAGCAACCTTCGCGGCAGCAGTGGGGAATGTCTAGCATATCAAAAAACCGAGTCATTTTAGCTGTGTTTGCAGAAGACTCAGACGTGTAAGTAAGGAGTAGAAAGATTTAAAGATGTCATTGATCCCCTCAGGGTCATAAACCATACCGTTTGAAGTATCTTGAATTTGAGGGATCAAACAAGAGGCAGCGCATCGATTTAACTGATGCACCAGCAAGCGGCTTGCCTTGTCCCCGTGTTCGTAATAGGTGGAGCGTGAGTGCAACAGTAAACGTTCCGCGTCATTCGTAGATAAAAGATTAAATTCAGAATGCAAATTTAAACTTTGTTTATATAATTATATAATATAATTTATAAATAGGGGATGGAGCATATTTATGATCCAGCTCAAGAATCTCTGTTGAAAATTTGTCCATTTTAACCCTACGGTCTTTATTTACATGTGAGGAATAAGATATAATCATGCCTCTTAAATAGGCCTTAAGCGTCTCCCATAGGAGAGAAGGAGAGTGAATCAATCTGATTGTGATAAAGAAAATGATCAATTGCAGAGGTAATACAGTTACAAAGTATATCATCGAACAAGAGAAGAGAGTTAAATTTCCAGCGAGGCGGAGTACAGGATTTTGGTGATAAAGTCATTTCAAGTGCTACAGGGCCATGGTCGGATATTACAATGGGCAAGTAGTCCACTGAAGTAACATCTGGTAATAGCCGATGGTCTACAAAGAAATAGTCAATGCGGGAAAAAGAGTGATGAACATGTGAGAAGAAAGAGTACTCACGTGCCAGTGGATTCTGAAGACTCCAAAGTTTCGTGCATACACATTAACCAGTACTACAGGAGTGTTACAGATCGAACCCAGGGCCGGCAATTGCTATAGGCGAACTAGGCGATTGCCTAGGGCGACAAATGTTATGGGGGCGCCCTTAGGCCTACTTCCACTAATTATAGTATTAAAACGACAAGCAAAATAAAACATGTTTACTAAACATGATCATCCTAGGGCGCCCTGTCAGCCACACATTTACTTGTCAACCTGATTATTATTAGATTGAATTGATGATTATTGTCGATCATTTCCTAATGGGGGGGGGGGAGTTCCATTACGTTACGTTAGCCAAGTGTCAGCTGCAAGCTTCGCAGAGGTTGATTCCCATAATGAAGCGGTCTAAAACCCTCTGGTGCACAGGGACGAAAACGGAGAAAGGAAGAAGATAAAAATAACGGCAAGTTTAGAGGTAAGTCTTCTCATCTCAGCCATTAAGTTGTCAAAAGAAATATATTTAGTATTGTGCATCACCTAATATTGTACGTTTCATTGCTGTCACTAAGCTAGTGCTAGCTAGTGACTGTTACTTTGTTAGTTTGCTACGGAAAACTAGCAAATGTAAAAACAACTTCACCGATCTACATGGATGTTATGTGAAAAGACCAGTATCTAGATAATGTATGCTAGTTACAAAAAGTACAGTTGCTCTCTACATTCATTATAAATAGCAGAAGTTCTGTTTAGTGAGTTGAGTTCATAACTAGTGCATACACACACAGTAACCATTTTGGTGATAGTGGTGGGGTTCACCCTTCTGTACAGTTCCCCTACAGGAATATACTAAAATATATATGTGTAATAAAGTATTAAAAAGCTGCTCTCTACATTCATTATAAATAGCAGAAGTTCTGTTTAGTGAGTTGAGTTCATAACTAGTGCATACACACACAGTAACCATTTTGGTGATAGTGGTGGGGTTCACCCTTCTGTACAGTTCCCCTACAGGAATATACTAAAATATATATGTGTAATAAAGTATTAAAAAGCTGCTCTCTACATTCATTATAAATAGCAGAAGTTCTGTTTAGTGGGTTGAGTTCATAACTAGTGCATAAACACACAGTAACCATTTTGGTGATAGTGGTGGGGTTCACCCTTCTGTACAGTTCCCCTACAGGAATATACTAAAATATATATGTGTAATAAAGTATTAAAAAGCTGCTCTCTACATTCATTATAAATAGCAGAAGTTCTGTTTAGTGGGTTGAGTTCATAACTAGTGCATAAACACACAGTAACCATTTAGGTGATAGTGGTGGGGTTCACCCTTCTGTACAGTTCCCCTCCAGGAATATACTAAAATGTGTGTTTTTGTTTTTATTTTAAATTGGCCAGATGCACTCAGCCAATATTTGTAGAGGCCGGAACCTGCTGGAAAAGGATGCCTGATCCTTCATGTTCGCCTCTCTCTGAACTATGTAAGTACCACTAGTACCTACTATTGTTGCTGTTGTTGTTTATTATTATTAGCAATTATTACTTTTATAATCAATTCACATTAATACTGCTAATTGTAATCAGTATAATTATTTAGCCTTGTAGCAGTCTAATAGTAATAATAGTGGTGGTGGTAGTAATTGTAATTTATCTACTACAAGTTACATGGTCAGATAAAATCTATTTGTACAATGCAACTATGTGGTAGGATGATGGAAATGACCCTATGCAATTGTGTTCTGAACAGCATGGATGAAGTCTGTGTTAAACAGCTGCAGGAGAAGGGACATCCAGTAGTAGTAGTAGTATAAGTACTCAAGGGACCAGTGACACCCAGGCCAGGAACACACAGCCTGCATCAGGTGAGTCTATTTAATAATATTTATTCAAGCCACATCCATACTTTAAAGTACAATAGAAAACTGTTAGCATGTTTTGAAATACAATAGTTTGTTTTCCTAGAGAAGTTCAACCACATTCATGATCATTTCACTTATTATATTAAACACTGCTTGTCTGGCTATACAATATGCTTGAATACAGGTGAAGGTGAAGGGACTTCCAGGACCACATTAAGCACTCAGGGCACCAGTGAGTCACAGACGACTGAGACCAGGGACACCATCCTGAAGAAGGTTACTGCTTTGATTATCTAAGTCAAGCCTACAAATAGATGCCACAAGTTAGTGTAATAGATTACTTTCCTGGGTTGGGCTGAGTTCACAACTTATGGGAAGGTTCACATTAAGACCCTATTGACCAGGTACAATAAGTTCATAACTTACCAGTGATCTATGAACAACTAAAACATGACTACACTGTAAAAAAATGTTGTAATTTGACTGGAAAGTTTGCAGTTTTTTACATTCAATTGGAACAATTGAAAACATTCTAAAATTACAAGCTTCTTTTACCTGGTCATTAGGGTCTTACTGAGGAACTTCCCAAGAGTTGTGAACACAGCCCAACCAAGAAAAGTAATCTATTACTGTAACGTCCTCTGCTGCCACCGGGGCTCTACAACCTCCTTCTACACCTACCAATGCACAAATTCCCTTCAATCATGAACGCACCACCGTAATCAGGTCCAAATCCCCTGAATACTAACACCTGTCTCCTCTGGTCTGTATATAAGCACCCACACCCCATTACTTCTTCGCGAGGTATTGTGAATTATTTCCAGTTCTGAGCGTTGTTTCTTGTATTGTCTTTTGGTCTGACCTACATAGTTTTGATTACTCACGCTGATTTTTGGGTTATCCCTCTTGTACCTTTGTCTGTTTTCATTCCTGCCCAGTAAACAAACCTGCCCGTCTTGACTACCCGATTCCCAGCTCCGAATCCTGCCTGTCTGAGATCCCCGTATTGTGTACCTACCTGACTACCCGCTTCCAAGCCCTGTCCCTGCCTGTTGGAGAACCCTGCCTGTGATTTGATCATAGCCTGTCTGAAAACCTGTTTATTCTGTACTGTACTGCCTGACCTACGCCTGCCTATATTACCATCCCTGAGCATTGCCCTCGTGATTGTTGTTTTCCTGCATTCAATGATCAATAAACTGCATTAATATTTCCTTCTGGACAGTTTTGTTCGTTACAATTACACTAACTTGTGGCATCTCTGCCTACAACCATCTGAAAAAATAAAGATATTGGAAACACATGGAAATTACATATAAAAACTAATTTCAACCACAGTTTTAGTCATTTTCACTCATTTAATTGAACACCACTGATCTGGCTGTTGCAGGTGAAGGGGCCACATCTACCATTTTAGGCACCAGTGAAACACAGACCACTGAGACCAGGGACACTTGAAGCAAGTAGAACACTTAAATACTATTTATTTGACCACTGTCAAATAGCTGATGCTAGCAGCCCACATGCCAGTTCGTCATGCCCTCGAATGGGCTCGAACCCACAGTCTTCTGCTCAGCAAAACACGTTACAGCACTGCTTGACAACGTACCAACTGAGTGAGCTATACAAAAGGTACCAATTGTATGGCACTTCTGTGACATTTCAAGTGAGATTCGAGTGAGATTACAGAACGTTCTTAACTCTGTTACACAAGGTCTCACTGAATTCAGTGAAATTAACATGCAATCACTTCCGTGTGCCCATCGCAGTCTTTTCTGCGCTTCCGTATAACTGCCACCGATTTTGGTCCATGTTCATTTCACGGAATTCTGTGAGATCAGGCTGGAACAAACACACACAGGAAACGGCACACAGAAATCTACATACACTTAGACTGGATACGTAACAATGAGTGATTGCAGCCCTGGCGGCAACAATGGCTAGTGTGTTTGTGCTAGTTAAATAGTAGGTGAAATAGTGGGTGAAATACAAACTGTGTGACACTAGTAGCTGACTAATTACTCAACCAACAGTTCATCCAGTTAGGAAATCATCAGGTTAGTAAAGGCCTCTTAGTAATATACACTTACGTAAACGATTATTAGGAAGACCATACTAATACTGTGTTATATATATATACACTCACCTTCAGAACCATACTAATACTGTGTTATATATATATATATATATCAATCAATCAAATTTATTTATAAAGCCCTTTTTACAACAGCAGTTGTCACAAAGTGCTTTGACAGACACCCGGCCCGAGACCCCCAAAAGCAAGCAACACAAGTGATGCACAGTGGCTAGGAAAAACTCCCTAGTAGGAGGGACCTAGGAAGAAACCTAGAGAGAGGCCAGACTCAAGGGGGTGGCCAGTTCTCTTCTGGCTGTACCGGGTGGGGTATCTGAAGGTACACAGCCCATTGTAATAAGGTCAAAAGTTTTCAATTATTGTCCAGCAATGAAGATATGATGGGTGGACTGTGACCAGTCTTTATGTAGCATCAATACAGTTTGGTGGTCTTGCGAAGGAAGACCGTGAAGCCGCCTGGAGATGAAGGCTGGCGTCATCGGGTGGAAACGGGATCATCAACCGCAGTGACATGGGATCCAGCACAGCAGCAGGCCGGGCACAGGAAGGGGACAGGAAGGAATCATCAGGCCACATGGTCCTGTCGCATGTTCCTAGGGTCCTCCTAAGATGAACATGACATCAGGAACATTAGAGTGGGCATACCTTGGATCTAGCACCTTGACACAGCTCTGACCCCAAAATGAATATATAAAATCCTAGTCCCCCGGCACATAAACTATTGCAGCATAACATCTGGGGCTGAGACAGGGGGGACAAGAGACGTGGTCCTGCACAAGGAAGCCTCGGGCAAGAGCAAGCAGGCATGTTTCCGACCCACCCACATTGCCAAGACCACACCTCCAAAGGGGCACCAACAGACCGTACCACTGCCAGGGTAGCATAGGGGTGAGGATATCCCAGTAGAGGGGAGCCTACCAGTCAAGCCAGCATGGGCGGTTCATTAACAGTGCCGCCGTTCTCTTTTAGCCCCCTGGGCCAGACTACACTATACTATAGAACTTACTGAAGAGATGAGTCTTCAGCATAGACTTAAATGTTGAGACTGAGTCTGCATCTCTCACATGGGTTGGCAGATCATTCCACAGAATTGGAGCTCTATATGAGAAAGCCCTTCCACCAGCAGTTTGTTTACAAATTCTAGGAACAGTAAGGAGGCCGGCATCTTATACATACCACGCTTGCATATGCAGATTTTGCTCTGTAAAAACTAAACTATCGCTTCAGCCAAAACATGGACTATGGATAACTGTTCAGTAGGATGTACTCTATCCAAATATAGTCAGAAATACCAAGGCACTTGATGCTGTATGGCCAAGAAACCTTAAATCAGGGACCCTCGTCACTCTCCCATTCATTTCACTGTAAGACATAATTTAACATGTACATTCTGCTTTATAAAAACTAAACTATCGCTTGAGCTAAAACATGGACTATGGATAACTGTTCAGTAGGATGTACTCTATCTGAAATCCCAAGGCACTTGATGCTGTATGGCCGAGCCATTCAAAACCAAGTTAGGAACACCAGAGAAATGGGAACCGTATTGGCATTGGAATGTTTTGTTTTCCTCTACCCTTTCTGGCAAGAGCATTCACAGTTAGTTATTGAGGACACTTTAGCCAGGTGCACCAGCCAATGAAACAGCCATTAACACTTCTGGCCCTCATGACACCATTATGCATGATTCCTGTGCTATTGGAGGTGCATGAAATATGTTTACAGCTATTGCTAGACCATTAGGCTACATTGAAGACTTAGTAGAGTTATTTTATTAGCAAAAAACAACCTTTCAAAAAACAATAGGTACACACCTCCATTAGATAGTCACACCTCCATTAGATTATCACACCTCCAATAGCACAGGAATCATGCATAATGGTGTCATGAGGGCCATAGTGTCATGAGGGTGTCACAACTATGTAATCGAGGATTTATTTAGACCTTAGGAAACCAGGTGGGTAATTATTGATGATGTAGCACAGTACCTGCATAAAATCCAGATTTAGGTGTCATTAAGCATTTTGATGATAAAAGTAAATAAAAATAAAAGGATACCGTTAGTCATCTTTTCATGTACTATTTTGCACATGATTTCAAATGACGTCATAAACAATTAAAAAATGTCCACATTTAAGATGGCATTTCTTATTACCGCAGTGATGACTGGATTTGGGTTATTTGAAAAGGAAATATTAAAAATAAAAAATGTTTTTAAAAAAAAGGTGTCAATGCATGTTATACTGTTAACATTTACAGTAAAGAAACATTTGGTGATCATTGGAAAATGTAGTGAAAATAATAAGGAATATAAATTTGTCCAATACCAATTTTCAATCATTGTTTAAGTCCTGAAGGAACTTACATTTCCAAAGCGTTTTGTTGGAAGGGACATAATTGACTGTGACTCTCAAGATGGCTACCAGGTAAGCAGTTCTTATTGTTTTAAAGTTAAATTTGTTTGTCATAGTACCTACACGACTTTTTAGTTTTCATTACCGAAACATGAGTTTGTGAAGTTTAAAAAAATGTTTGCAGTTTAGTTTTTTGATTGCGATATACCCCATTATGGTATAAATATAAAAAGTGCGGGAAAGTTTATCTAGCCTTCATGGTGCTTCCACAGTTTGCAAGAATGTTTGTCATTCATTCTCCGCAACACCATTATCATTCACCGCAACAATTGAAGACCTGCTGCGGTGGAGAGACTCAATGTTTCGGTAATGAGAAACATGAAAACTTATGAAAGAGGGTCATGCATAATAACTCTTGCTCAGTTCAATATAACTTGATATTTGCCTTAAACACTTCTAGAACAAATTGCGTAAAACAAAATAGTGATTACAACCCCCCCCCCAGCACGGGTCACTCAATTTTCATTTTTATGTAGTACTTCCACAAAAAGCAGTATGAATGCAGTATATAGGCCACCTACTATAAATGTAATATTATTTAATGTTAAATAGTTTTACTGTGAAACAATGTATTTCTATGTCTTTTAATGAAATGTTTAATTCAAGATTGCTATTGTGTATTTTGTTACAGGCAAGCATCAGTTAAAAAGAAAACTGCATCAGCAAAAGAAAGGCTGGCAAAGCATAGAGAAAAAATATACAGCAATCCAGTGTTACTTGAGGAGTACAGAAGAAAGGAGAGAGAGAGGTTAGGGGAAAGGGTGATAATGAGAAAAAATAAAACTTGGAATCGTTGTTTTGACCAACACGTGAACTCACACAGACAGGTGCACACAAACAAAAACACAAATACACACACAGATGTGCGTGCACGCACACACTTGTGTACATACCTTAATTCCTCAAATAAAGACCGGGGCCTTTATTTACCTCTACTGCAGAAGGCAGCCGGCTTTTATTTGAAGCAGGCTTTTGTTAGAGGCAGGCCTTTATTTCTGATTCCCTCTGTTTGATAAGTATAATTGGGTATATTTTTGTGTCCTTGTTCCAGTTTGCCTTTTATTGCTGCATTACGTTGTTATCGCAATCTCAACACTTCTTGTAACCGTTCCAAATCCAATACGTAGTTGAATAAAGTTGTTAAAGATTCAATCGCTTGCACTGAATGGGAGCCGTGTTATTTCCAATGTAGTTACTGCCATCTACCTGTACGTTAATACTTAGCGATACTATTTCCTGCTCCCGCGAGCTGGCATTCCATAAATGTTCCGTCCAACCTGAGTTGCGACTACCCTGAGTTTCAAACTAGTATTGAGTAGTGTCACTTAGGTTGCTAAATTAGGTTTGGAACAAAAACCTACGGAGCGGCAGCTCGCAGGAGCAGAAGTACCAAATCCGAAAATAGCATGAATATATTGTTGAATCTATTAAAGTGATAGAAATGTACATTACGCTTAACTGGAATGCACATTATATGAAAGGCACCTATAGGAGATTATTCATACGTAATTTTCCCCCGGCCTTTATTTACTGCGGTCAACCTAGCCGACACTCGAAAATCTATAGTCAATCTAGCCGACACTTGAAATTCGGATGCGCGGCTATACAGGGACTTATGGGATAGCACTCTGATGAGCGCTTTTGTGTCGGAAAACAACATTACATTTCGCTACGCGGCGAAGGCATTCGCTTGGTTATGTATTTCTTTAAAGCTACATTACACCCTAC
>JACXGM010041330.1:0-10080 GCA_016801145.1 Umbra pygmaea
TGACCTACAAAAAGGTCTCATTGCCAAGGTGTCACAGAAGACGCATCTCATGATGGGTAAAAGCAAAGAGCTGTCTCAAGACCTTCGCAACCTAATTGTTGCAAAACATAGTTATGGCATTGGTTATAGGCACATTTCTAAGCTTCTGAATGTTCCAGTGAGCACTGTTGGGGCAATAATACAGAAGTGGAAAGATAATCATTTCACCATAAATTTGCCTTGACCAGGTGCTCCTCACAACATTTCTGACAGAGGAGTGAAAAGAATAATCAGAAGAGTTGTGTAACTTTCTGAAAAGTAGGTTTAAAGCACACAAGATACTTTGTGCCTGCAGAATTGAAGAAACCAATATTCAATTTAGCTAGCTAATATTAGATTAAGAAATAAATTTAGTTAACCACTGGACTTATGTAATGTTACAGAACTCTGAATAAACCTGAATATATTTTGACACTTCTGACCTACTGTATGTAATGCAGTATATTGTGTGTGTGTGTGTGAGTGTGTGTGTGTGTGTGTTTGCACAAATGCTTTCTGCTCATGCTTTTAGCAACAGGCAGGAGCATCGATAGCAAATAGAATGGTAAAACTGTGTCCCCACCAATGTTCAAACCAGACCTACGCCCTTGATCTGAACCAAGTAAGTTTAACTTGGTCTCATCAGACCACAGAACATGGTTCCATGTCCTTAGTCAGCTTGTCTTCAGCAAACTGTTTGTGGGCTTTCTTGTGCATCATCTTCATAAGAGGCTTCCTTCTGGGACGACAACCATTAATACCAATTGGTTGCAGTGTGTGGTGTATGGTCTGAGCACTGACAGGCTGACCCCCCACCACTTCAACCTCTGCAGCAATGCTGGAAGCACTCATACCTTTATTTCCCAAAGAAAACCTCTGGATATCACGCTGAGCACGTGCACTCAACTTCTTTTGTCATAATGACAATGCCTGTTCTGGGTGGAACCTGTCCTCTTAAACCGCTATATGGTCTTGGCCACTGTGCTGCAGCTCAGTTTCAGGGTCTTGGCAATCTTCTAATAGGCTAGGCCATCTCTTTATGTGGAGCAACATTTCTTTTTGTCAGATCCTCAGAGAGTTCTTTGCCATGAGGTGCCATGTTGAACTTCCAGTGACCAGTATGAGGGAGTGTGAGAGCAATAACACCAAATTTAACACACCTGCTCCACATTCACTCCTGAGACCTTGTAACACTAATGAGTCACATGACATCGGGAGGGAAAATGGCTAATCCACCAGCTTTGTGGTGTCGTCATGGAGGAGTGGAAGAGGACTCCAGTGGCAACCTGTGTATAGTAGCTCTAGTGAACTCCATGCCCAAGAAGCAGTGCTGGAAAATAATGGTGGCTACACAAAATATGGACACTTTGGGCCCAATTTGGACATTTTCACTTAGGAGTGTACTCACATTTGTTGCCAGCGGTTTAGACCTTAATGGCTGTTTGTTGAGTTATTTTGAGGGGACAGCAAATTCACACTGTTATACAAGCTGTAAACTCACTATTTTACATTGTAGCAAAGTGTGATTTCTTCAGTGTTGTCACATGAAAAGTAATAATCAATTATTTACAAAAATGTGAGGGGTGTACACAGTTTTGTGAGAAACTGTATATTTAATATTACAGTACCTTCCTGTATTTCATTGTAGGGTATTGCAAGAGTAGAAATTAAAATGTTAGAAAGTACAAGTTTCTACATACCAAAGTGTCATCAAAGACATACCTGTTATCATGATATTGTTGCCTATAAGTCCAAATGTTTTTATGGTGTATCGGATCAATACATCAGAAGTATCTGGTTGTTATTTCCAATCTTCACCGGAAAAGTAATCCCAAATCATCAAATTATTTCTCATCAAGCTTCTTCAAGCAGTTTTCTGTTGTCTGAAGTAGAATAAGTTACAGTGTACAAAGGTTTGTAGACTTTCCCCTTAGTCAAAGTTTCTGCTTTATTGCTTTGTTTAAGAGTGCATGGCAAACTGAGCTACTGCACATGTGCATTTTACAGAGTAGGTGTTTCCTGCAGGAAACATATTCTAGGATGCCCCAATAGGATTTTGCTTGGCTATGTCCACTGCCTTCCTAGATTCTGCCCACTTGGCTTTGCTTGCCTCCTTTTGAAACAACAGTGTGTGGTCTATCTTAGATTAGATATGAAAGATTTTGCTGCAACAGCTACCATGTGTCTTTCCATGGACTGTGCTGTCCTGTCATCACTTCAACATACATGTAGCCATTGACTCTAAATTCCTGAATTGTACCTAATTATGATACTTTGGCCATAACTGCTATATATGGAATGCTCTTAAATTTGTAAGTCTTCACCAATCCTAAACAAATTTATATTGGCAATCATACAAATGGAATTAAATTTTTCAGGTGGGCAAAAGCGTTATGAGGTTGTTTTGATGACAAACCAACTTCTTCCTTTTGCCTCCTTAAGTTGAATATACTGTATGCTTCCAAGTGAAAGTGGGTGATTTATGTCACCTAGATTATGTAAATTTAATTAGTTTTAGGGGGGTTTGACTTTTGACAAGGGGGACATGTTTGTGCTCATGGATTATTATCCTATGTTTCTTAGTTTTCCACTGGAGAATTTCTGCTGTGATTGGTCAGAAATTCACAGGTGTGACCTGGGAACACAATCACACAGAAACGGCACACATACATACAAAACAAGCAAAATAAATACACATACGTTTTCAGTTAAAAACAAACATATTTGTCACTTTAAAAATAAGTGGGATGGACTCATACCTTAGCCAGTACAACAAACCTACCCATGGTCACCCAGGAATCAAAACGAAGTACTGACTGGATGTCCTTACCAACATAAAAAAAGCATATCTACCAACACAGTAATATTAACCAACCCTTTGATCTTGTGGTAGAATCTAAAACTCTAACAGTCAACAGGAATGACAAGTAGTTGGAAGCCTGTGGTGAAGGGATTTAAAAACAAACAGGTCTCCAAAGCAAACTTTCTGGTAAAGGAAGCAATGATCAGTGTCAAAACTGCCAGATGTAATAAATCAAAGGTCACTATAACAAACAGAGTCAAGGGATCTCAGAGTCATATGTGTTATACTATTGTATACAGTACTGCCATAATCAAGAACAGGTAGAAATGTTGATTACACAATTAGCTTCCTGGCAGTCAGGCAGAACCTATTTCTATAAAAGAATCCCACTTCACATTTAAGCTTCTTAACAAGATATGTCACGTTTCTAACAGGATAGTGTAAAGATGATTATTTCAGGCTTAACAAGATCTTTGTTGAAATGATGGTTTCAGGAGTCAGGTTGCGGTTGATAATAGAATGTTTAATAAAGTACTTCTCGTTATGGTTACAGGGTCATCTCATAACAAGGCAATCAAGACGTGTTGTGGAAAATGCCCCGAATGATCATATGGAGCTGGGTTAAATAGCCTTAGCATTGTTGTTCGCACACCTCCTAGAAGGAGACCCCTATCTCCTCAGACCCGTGACTGTCTCATGTGAGCACATGTGCTGGTCACCTTAACTTCTGTCTAGCGTCTAATCAACTGGCCTTGCTAGTTGTTATCTGAATAACTCAGTAAAACCTTATTTGTCTAATGTCAGAATGGCATCCACATGTATTACACCTGTGATGGAATAACAGTCTAACCTACAATAGATCATATATTTATAAACAGTCCAATATATAACAGAGTTATAAGCTATAAGTCCTAAGCCATAAGCTACTGCTTATTCTGATGTTATAATATAAGAACTGTAAGGTCTCTCTCTCTGTCCTAACTCACTTGCTTGGCCTTGCTTCCTCGTCTCAGTCACTTGTTGTCATAGTGACTAACTATCCCTATCCTAAAGGAAAGTCTTATCTGGCTTGACCATGAATCTTCTCCATGTCCTAGAATCTTCCAACAGGCCTCAACTATAGCTGTACAACTCTCTCATCTAGTAATACCATCCCAAACTGTTCAAACTGTATTCAAACATGATTATATAGAATCAACTTCTCAACAATAGATCACTGTATATCCAGATACCAAGGTTTTTATATGCAGGAACTTGTTCATTCACACAACCATTCATTGAGTGAAGATGCAACCCAGTAGAAATAGTTCATGGTACTTTGAAAAAAGCATGTTTTTTGATTTCTCAGTATTTAAAGCAAGGGCGACTTAAACAGCTGTAAAATGAGACCGTGACCTTGACACTGTAACATCAATAGTCAGAGCAGTAGCATAGATGATAGTGTCATCAGCAAACAGATGGAGAGCACAGTCTATAACACACTGACCAATATAATTTGTGTAGAGTAAAACAAACTGGTGCTAAAATATAGGCCTTAGATAGGTCAATAACCAGGTCAGGCCATTTCATTTTAGCATCCAAATCATCGACAACATCATTCTGAATCCATATTGATTTACATTTTCAATAAATTTCTCAGTTACATACAAACCAAGCTGCATATTTAACATCTCAAGATACATAACTAAAAAGGGAAGGTATTGTTCTGACATTGTCAAGATCACTTTAATTGCTCCCATTATGTAGAGGCATTGCATATGCAGATTTCCAGGAAACATGTCAAATGTCTAATTTCAAAGAATAAGGCTAAGATAAATCATAGATGGCTGAGGCTACTAAAACTATATTCGGCCTAAGAGTACATTGTACATTTTAGTATAAATGTTTTCTGTATACCCACGATTGGTCTTCAGGATGTTGAGGTCTAGTTGTGGTTTTGGTCTTCTCTCAATAACAATGATAGTTAAGGATTATGATAGAGCTGAACAATATTCAACAGTCCAATCTAGTTAATTTGTGGTTTTAGTGTAGTGATATGGTGTTAGGCTCTAGTCTCTTAATGGGAGGTCTTTAACTGTGATATTTTAACAGTGTTCTCTGCATGCACACACAGCTCATGGCAAAGAGGCACTGTTTTTATTTTTTATTATTGATTTTGTGGTAGACCATACAGAAAACAAATGCATTTAAATAGATTTAGCAGCTTCTGTAGGCCTATTGGCTAAATTTCCCACACTCTCTGCAGAGGGAGGGTGAACATTCTAGCCTGTTCCTCATCTTGATAGCTCCATTTTGGCCAGGGAAACCATGGCAGATAGAGATTTTACCTCTCCAGTACACAGAACCATGGATCCTCCCAAAGGATGGTAACAGACCAAATGTGTAAAGCATATGCCTTATCTTTTCAATGGATTCCAATCGGAACTGCTGTAAATCAGAGGCACACTGAACTCCATTGGAGTTAATGCACTACTGGCCCAATGCATGTGCTTGATGCATTTGGTCTCTTCCCGACCTAAGAGCAGGGATCTACTATCCCAAGTGTTGATTCCGAAGTGATGGATCACCTTATTCCGAGGTGATGGATCACCTTATTCTGAGGTGATGGATCAACGGCATGGCCAGTGACATGTCCAAATTTGACTCATCTTTCACCCTAATTCCTTCATGCAGAAAGGTTAACATTTAAAGAAAAATAAAAGATTTCTTCAGCCCACAATGTCTGCTTCCAACTGTTAAACCATGGTGGGTTGTCCGAATCGTATTGGCAACCATTTTGTGCAAGCTGTTAATTTGATGATGGCTCTGCATCGTATAATGGCCAAGAAATATAATGTACTTTACGATGTTTCCAGGAGTCGCTAGAAAGACAGTTGGATGAAGCAGAGGAAAAAGGCCAGTATGAGGCGCCAATTGTAAAGTGGCACACTAAAATTAACAGCAACATTTCACCATATTTAGCTCCAAATAATGTTTAAAAAAGGAGTGTTCATTTTTTTAAGTCACTTTTTACCACATTTACAGCAAGATTTGTTAACTTTGTTTTATTAACTTTTCTTGTAAAAAAAAATGTATTCAATCTAAATCTAAATGCTAAATTTTAAATCTGGTACATACCCTGAAAAACACCCAGCCATCTCTACTTACTAAAAGTAAGTCAACTTTTTTGCATCAATTTTTTAAGTTCCAACAAGCCCAATGTTTGTATTGGATATCTTCAACAAAGATTGGGCTAGCTGGAACTACCTAAAAATTATATGGAAAAAGTTCACTTACTTTTAGTAAGTAGAGACAACTGTTTTTTTCAGTGTAACTACCCCAAAATAAGTAAAGCAGTTCTTGCAGCAAAAGTTAGCACTACCAAATAAATGTTTAATATTAATTTAAATTATTTTAATATATTTCCCAACATACACTGTCAAACAGAACAGTAATATAAGAACATTTCATGACAGTCAATACTTTTGCAAAGCACTGTATGTTAAAAGCTATTGGTGAAATATTGATTTTATTTTTCCTCGTGCATCTCAAGCTCCCCCCCGTTGGCAGCTCTCTGAGGGGCCAGGACCACCTGTGGAGAACTGCTGCAGTAAAGTACTAATAGAGTACGTTGAGTGTTTTACGTCTACCCCTGGGAAAAAAATGTTGTGAAACTATCAAACCACTATTTCTGCAGATTATGGACATTTTGTTATTTGATGACGCAAAAACCCTACTTTTTGGCGCCGTACAATATGTATTTTCTGTCTAGATTACGTGACTTGGAATTTACACATTTTGAATCCAGCTCTGACCCTAATCTCACCGTAAACAGCGGGGGTCCAACCTCTTCCATCTGGCACATCATGCTCAGTGCACACACGGAAGTGTGGTCGAGAAACAGAAAACACACTTTTACTGAAAATAAGGTAGATTTATTTTTCTCCACACGCAGTTAATATATGTGAATGACAAAAATAACATCTGAATTTATGGTTATTTTAATATATTACAAAGCAAGGCTAAATTACTGAAAATAAGTAAACCAACGTGAAACATTGAAAGACTTGTCGACTTTTTACCATGGATCTTTCTAGAGGACGTCAAGCTTCAAATACGAGTCGCAATTGAAGGCATTCGCCGTCGCAGTCATTGAGTGGGACTTTATAGCAATTTTATGTGTTAAAAACTCAACAAAATCTCAAATTAACTACTTCAGCTTCGATATCATCGCTAACTATGCTGGTTAATTTCTTACAATGGCACAAATTCATATATCATTGGTCTTTCTATCTCTATGATCACAACAAGGCTCAAGCGGGAAATACAAATACTATTTTGGAATTACACTCACATTCAATAGCTAAACACACTAAACTAGAAGGTAATGTACAAAACATTTATTTCACATGTAATTAGCCCCTTCCCTCGACTAATATACAGTACACCAAAACAATTGCTAGCCAGTTAACGAACATTCAGTAACCCAACGTTAGCTAGCAACTAGTTATTGTCATACCCGGTGATACTGTAGCTTGCTACATTGTAACATACCGTCCAAACTACTAGACGTTAGTGTAGTATCGAAATGCAAGCTGTGCACCCTTCATTATAACATAAGTTAACCTTTACATTTACAGTAAAACACTTGGATAGTAATCTGTCTTCCACTTTTTTGCAGCACCTGACACTATTGATAGCCTGCAAATATGCACCATGACACCGAGGACAACAGCAGCAGAGCATCTACTGTGCGCTTCGGGCAGGTACTGTGCTTTGCCATTAGTATACATTTTCTCAAAATCCTCACGTACTGTACATTTTCAGTGAATGCTTCCTCCTTCCTTAGCAACCCTTTATACTTGAATACTTATTTATATACAAAGTAAACTAAATTTGCCCACTTTTTAGTTTATTTAGTACACTTTAAAGTATAGCCTACTTATAGTTTATTTTAAGTATACTTTTGAATACTTTAAACTAACCTGTGTAGTGCCCTTTTAGTTTACGAAGTAGACATACAGTCATTTATAGACATTTCCATTAATACTCCGATTTATAATTATTAGTATAGTATAAGAGTATTGGGCTTCAAAATGTTTTGGTAGTATAGCATACTCTTATGCAATACTAATAATCATCAATTGGAGTATTAATGGAAATGTCTATAAATTACTGTATGTATTGTGTGTATAGAACATTTAGAAAAGTCTACTTCATAAACTAAAAGGCCACTACCCAGGTTAGTTTATAGTATGCAAAAGTATACTTAAAATAAACTATAAGTATACTTTTAAGTGTAATAAATAAACTAAAAAGTGGGCCAATTTGGTTTACTTAGTATATAAATAAGTATACTTACAAAATATATTTACAATTTACAAAAGTATACTTTTTTTTGTAAGGGAAGTTACTTGAACAATGTAGAGCACTCAAAGGCTTATCCAGAGCCGGTCCCGTTCTCCTTGGGACCCTAGTCTGAATTCTGTTAAGGCTCGAACCTACCTGCCCCATGTAAAACTTTTGCCATTGTCACAGTCACACCTGACATCCCACCCAGTGCCCCACTACAATCCTCCCTCCTTTAAAACAGTTTTATGCTACTTCTTTAACATTTTAGGGGTCTTCGGCTACTGCAGGGCCTTAGGCAACCGCCAGGTTTGCCTGCAGGATGGGCCAGTGTTACAGTTCAATTGGTTTTCGGCACAACTGGTGATCTTCCAGATGCGATGTAGGCGTGGCATGAGAAACCCTGGCCAGAAATGAGGCATGTAGTTGACTGTATCGATGCCTGTTTTAAATACTGAAAACATCAATAAATCGTTCAAATGTTCATGTTATAATTCTTATTTGTGACATAATCCCATTTAACGTGTTGTAATTAAGTGTATTTGAACTAGAGGTCGACCGATTATGATTTTTCAAGGCCGATACCGATAACGATTATTGGAAGACCAAAAAAGCCGATACAGATTAATCAACCGATTATAATTATTTTTTGTGGAGAAATAATGACATTTAAAAAATACAGAAAAACTAACTTTTAATATAGGCTAATTCTTAATATAATACACAAAATAGTTTCACATCTCAAATAAATATATAAAATTATATAAATTTGTTCAAACAAAATGCAAAAGTATATAGTATATATATATAATATATAGTATATTGTTATCCTGTTCAGCACTTTGGTCAACTACGGTTGTTTTAAATGTGCTATAAAAATAAATTTGACATTAACATTTGACAAAACAAATGGCAAAACACATAGTAGGCATAGTACGATTTGTACTTGATACAACTTCGCCTATTAAATCTGTTTTGTAAAACAAACCCTTGGGTTTTGCCTCAAAAAACATTTAATCTGTGCATTTTGATAGTTGTCCTTTTATTAACCAATCATATTTGGTGGTGCACAACGGGAGTACAGATATGACATAATTTCCAGAAGCACTTGATAAATATATCTGGTTTCAAAATCAATACACAAATATGACAAAGAATATAAATGTAACAAAATAATTAACTGAGAAACATGGGATTTCCTCTTTAACTATAGAAGTATTCTTATGCGCAAGGAGTTGAAATAGCCAAATGTTCTGCTCTCTTTTCGCCACCGTCTGACCTTAATTATACAATCTATGCGTCTGACTCAAAATCAGAATATGCTCCTTTGAAAACGACGTTTGAAAACACTAGCGACGTATATTCCCTGCTAACATGAATGCCTTTTGATTAAATGTGGAAGTAAAAAAACTGTCTTCTGTGTATCGTTTTAAATAGGCATCGTATTTTGACACGTTATATGTGCGCAACAATGACTGTGCATTGTTGAATGGACATATTAAATCAGCATTCGTTTGGTGCCAGTACCCGATTTTGATCTACTGTTGGCTGATCTGATGATTAATTATAAATCCCCCTTATTCATCATATGCAACGCAATAGTTATGCTGCGTTCGATTATCCCAAAGATCCGACTCGGAACTCGGATATGACGTCACTTAGACACTTCAAGCGTTCTATTATGTTTTGCACGTCCGAGTCGGAGAAAACATGGATGCCACCTAGAAAGCTTTTGTTGCGGTAGCACTGACCAAGTACCAGGCGCTCCAAAAGCACTACATTACATTTTTTTATTATGATTATGACTATTACCCCACCATATCAAAACGCAGCCATTTGAACTTCTAAAATGTTCACTTTATTTCATGTTTTAGTTTCTTATGTTACAATGCTAGCCACGTTTAGCAACACCGGTTTGAAACAAGTCTTTT
>JACXGM010041331.1:0-10080 GCA_016801145.1 Umbra pygmaea
AAAAAACCTTAGCGCTGCAAGCAGCTGGACTTCAGGGCTTAAAGCAAAATTCCGCCGCGTTAGCCTGGCAAGCGCAGGTCTGAGAAGGTCCAGCAGCTCCATAATGACTTGTCTTGGGAGGCGACATTTTTTTAATATAGCCACGTCAGACAAAATGTCAAAAGTTTTGCAGAATAAAACAATTGACATGGCCGCGGACTCTGAGTCGTCTTTGATTCAATACAAGGACACGTTAGATCACTGCCATAGCTGGTCGCTTACTGGACACCACCATGCTTACCAATTTCTAGATCTTAGCCATTTAGAGCCAACTTGTTTGCCAGACTTTAATTATCAAAAGTGATTGACAATTTAAACGCTTTAATTACATTACGAAATAGCCTAGGCTAATTACCACATATTAGTTCTGATACCAAATAAAGTCAATTTCCTAAATAGGCCTGTATCCGTTGCGAACATATTTTATTACAGTTATAAAATGTCCATAAAATCATTGTTGTAGTAGCGGCGACTAGCGGTTTGAGCTCAAACAACGCTAAGAGAGAGCTACGAATGGTCCAGACCAACCTTACGAAAGTGTGACTTACAGAAGATATACTTAGCGTACAAACGTTTCAGGAACCGTGCCATTAGGTTAAGAGAGAGGTTAAGGAATAGGTTAAGAACTACTTAGCGATAAGAACGTTTTGGGGAACCGGGCCCTGATCCGTGACTCTGATCTGAGGAATGATCCGATCTGTGAGTTTTTTAATCTGTTGCACCCCTACATAGGACACATGAGGGCAAAAACCAGCGTAACAGAACCACCGTGTACAACACTGAATAACACCAAAAACGTAAGACAGAAACACAGGAGATCTAACTGAACAAAAAGGGGAATACATATACAGCCCACACAGGGCTGGACGTTACAACCTCACATGAGTACTGAACATCCTAAACAAGTCTGCCAATGAGAAAAATGAAATATGTCAGTCAATGAGAACTGCACGATTACAATATAAAGATGTGTTACGTTGACTTTAAAAAGAAAATGAGCCAAACTGGAAAACGCAGCAGTGTTTGGATGCACTTTACCAATAAAAGAAATGACAAAGCAAAGTGCAACATTTAATAAACCTCATTTTACTATTCTTAAGTCCTCGTATGAAATGTTCTGTAATTATTTAGCTATCAGATCTTTCTAAAATCTGTTTAATACAACAGTTCTTTTTTGTTCTAATATAGATGTAAAGCATGAATGAACATTTGATACAGAGGGTGACAAAGCAGAGGGATATGTCGTCACATTATGTAACATTTACAATGGAAATCATTGACATTACAGTAGGTCTGGCAATACATGAGATGATGGTGGCTATTTTGGACTGGTCCGTCACACGGGGTCCGGCTTGATGAGCGAAATTCAACTCGAACTGTAGGAGGAAACTGCGGCAACAGTCCGGGTTTCCATTATACCTCTCTGGGAGCAAGAGGTCCAATCCTCGATATTCCTCTGTTCCGGAGGGTTGCGGGTGTGTCCAGGTCCCGAGGTGGTGATCGGGGCCCTCTCATGACATCCATGGCCCTCAATCTTGCGAGTGCCTCCTCCATAGCGGTCCTCAGGCTCGCGGGTTGGTGATGGTGCTGTTGAAGAACAAAACCGTGTTCTTCGAGTGATCCGGGTGGTACTTCTCATCCTGCTGCCTCCATAAGGGGTCAATTATTCTGTCACGTTGAGGAAGGATAGGAAGCAATAGCGGATATGACTGTTTAATTAAATACTTCAAATGAAACATTCCTGTCTAGCAAAATCAAAAAAGAAACACATCTGACAGAAAGACCATAATCGACAATGTCCTTCCCAGACACACAGGCTTTAATACTCTACTGATTCTTATGACAAACAGCTGCGTCAAGGTGCACCTGTGCACATAATGATTAACATAGAGAATAGCTACATCGCTACCATACAAATTCGATAGACAGGAACATAGAGAATGGCTAGATGCTAACATAAAGAAGCGCTAGACATTAACAAAATAACAGGGGAGCTTCATTATTCCGGAAACTGAGAATGATGGCCATTATGAGACGCAGGGGCGGATGTGACAGTTTATATAGGTAAGGGAAGAATGAATATCAGTTTTTAATTGTATAAAGATGGGATGAGCAGTTGACGATGTGTGTGTGTGCAAAGGATTTATACAGAATGTCAAAGATATAAATCTATATCCAATGATGATAATAATAAACCTCTGATGTTGTTGGTCCATCTTGTGTCTGATGGCTTAATTTCTCAATACTATCACAAATCTCTCAGCCAAGGTCTCACACATTCGACATGTTTGTGTTTGATGCCTCATTTTATACCCGATATAAAAAAGGTATCGTTCAATGTCACATGACAAAGTGTTTTTCGAAAACACTTTGTCATGTGACCAGAAGTGTTTTTGAAACACGTCTCGATACGTTGTTCCAATGTAGTGACATCGAGACAGTTTCAACACTTGAGTGGTGAGCGGCCATCACTAATTCATCCTATATCTGGTGTTGTGCATACTCCCTACCATTCCTTACTCTGTCATTGTCCTACACTGGCGCATCCAATATTTATTCAACTACAGAAATAGTATACTCTAGCCTGGTCTCCCTCACACTACGCCAGCATTGTAACACCTATAAACGTTTAAATGCATTTACAGTGTATGAATAAAAATCTTTATCTGAAGTATTTGCTCATTACAGTCATGAATTTCATCCCTAATAAAAGCTCATAAATTTGTGGTCTCAAATTCTAATCTTTTACAATCAACTTATCTATCAGATTTATTATAATGTAAAATGTACATTAACAGTTTCCTGTTAGTGTTTATACAGCTACTTGCAGAGTTTTTTCTGATTGTTGCCGGCAAAAATCCATGATTATGTAGCAAGGAACCTAGAGAGGGATCTAACTCAATAGGCTCCTCTTCTGGCTGTGCCAGGTGGAGATTTTAAGTAAATACATATGGGAAAAGGTGGATTGTGCTCGTGAGTCTTTATGCAGAATCTAGATCAGCAACACAAGTAGATGTAGTTGGATTTGGGCAGGGTGAACTGATGAGGAAATTACAGCTGAATCTATCGAGACCATCAACACAACCAGGTGGGTTGTGGGTAGCCATGAGTTCTTATTTTTTATTTTAAGAGTTCCGGTCCTTCTAGGATTAACAGGACTACAGAAACATTAAAATGAACGGTTACACTTTATTTTGAGAGTCCGAAATTCCATCTGTAGGTGCTCTAGTTAATTAATAGTCATATCATTAACAAACTATCAACAAACTATCTGTTGATAAGCAACTAATATTATGGTTTAAGGGTAGGGGTAAGTTTAGAATATGTTTTAGGGTAATTGTTAAGGTTAGGCTTAACATTAGGAGAAGGGTTAAGGTTAGGATTAGGGATAGGGTTAGTAGATAGTTTGTTTATATATTGTTGTTAGTCTTCAGATAATCTGTAGAGCATCTACAGATATAGTTTTTGGACTCTCAAAAAAAAGTGTTACCAAATGAACATAACTTAGTTCCAATACCTCAATATATTTTGAGCATTTGAGACCTGGGGATTTGCTGATATGAAATAATTGAGTTACTGAACCCAAAGTGGGTTTGACATTTGGTTTTATTCATTTTGTCTTCAAAACAACCTGAAATTATGGTTCCAAGTTCCATCAACATTAATTGGATTCAATAAAACAAATTTGTGGTATGCATGTTTAAGGTATTGTGATGGAGACTGAGTTTTGACCACTGTCCTGCTTCTATATACATGTATTTATGGTATGTTCTGATGGCAGTAATGTGTTCACTGAAGTCTTTGATGGCAGGTAAGCATTCACGTATGATTCTAATGACAGGGATCCATTCAGGGTATGTTCGGGCGGTGCAGAGGGGGGTGTTATCAGTCTGTATAACACCACTACATAGCAGGGGCCATCTGGATCTGGGAAAGAGTGGTAACGCAACGTTTATTAGAGAGCTTTTTAAAGGTGTGACATTATAGCTGTCTAGATGGCAAGGTTTTAGCAAACATTCTACTGGTTACAGTGTTGGAAAATTAATTAAAAAGTAGCTGAAAATGTGGTTTGTCTGGATCAAATATTGTCTTTGTGCCCTTGTGCATGGCACTTAAACATAATTGCTCCTATAAGTTCTTATTTACTATAAGTCTAGTAAATGGCTCAAATATGAATAAATTACAGTATACATTTGGCTACAGTGTACTAAGGTACTCGATTAGCATGTACTGTATATTTACCACATTCTGGCTTGACACAAATCTCACATTACTTGATCTGCCATTGCTGTTTTCATGGTCCTGCTCTGATGGATTTTCTATAAGTTCCAGCTCCCATCTCCTGATATGGAGCAACACATAGACATGCCAGTTATAGCCTCCATGTTGAGCACAATGGAAACACATGCTTTGATTCTGACCTCCAACGCACACACTTCAACTTCCCCTCAGCAAGAGGCCAGTGGATTGTTTCTCTACTTCCTCCACCACAGGCCAATATACTGTGGCATTGAAGGAAAAAGAGGAAGACACAGGGCTGGGGCAGAGGTACACTCAGTCTGGTTAACACTACTGCTTTACACAGGCCACCTGGAACTGGGAGGGAGACACTATTTTTAGAGAGGTTGTCAGGCCCTCCAGAAAAACGTGATTATGCGATTGCATAATTCAATGCACAATCAGCCAAAGTCTGCATATTTATATGTGGGCTGCCTTTTTTCAAATACAGAAATCTATTTATGCGGGGTATGCATGATTTCATAATCCCCGCATTTTTGTTGCAAAAAAGTCACATATATCTTTAGCAGACAGTTAAAAAATGTTGCGTTTACTTCACACAAGAGCAGCCCTTTTCCCCTTTTGCCATGGGAACGTTATGAAGTGAAGTACTACACTACGTGTTCCCTTGTGTAGCTGCTGTCCCCGCAACCCGATCAAGGATAAGCGGATGAGAATGGATGGATGGATGAAAAAAAAATGTTGGTCCAAAACATTTGAGCGAGACGAACGAGGACAGTCTTTCCATTTTCTTCCCACTCTACAGGCGTTTGCACCTGACGCACAACTCACAGTAACCATTTATTTATCCTCCCTACTTTTTGATAGTTTTGAAATTATGTGAATATTTCCAGCTGTTAAAATGTAGGCTATGTATTCTTCCATTTCGCTTAACCTCCAATCTGCATAATGCATTACAATTTAAGTGCGAAATCTCTCCTTTTTTTGACTGGCCTGGAGGCGCACTAATGAAATACAGAAAACAAAAATGGATAATAAATTATTAACTTGTTCTAAAACATAATAGGTGAAAAGATAATGTAAATTTAACTAATCATCTTGTTATAAATGTAACTAGTAAAAAATTACTTGAATTGTGAAAGTAACGTGTTAGGTTACTTTTTACCAATAAAAGTAGTCTGACTAATGTATTATCCCCAACACTGGTTATTAATATAACTATGTTTGTTATTCACGTCTGCAAGAGTGAAACATCACAGTCAGTACCTATCAAAAGTGGTCCAAGGAAGAAAAGCGGTGAACCAGTGACAGGGTTATGTGTGGCCAAGGCTCATTGATGCACGTGGGAAGTGAAGGCTGGCCGGTGTGGTCCGATCCAACAAATGACCTACTGTAGCTCATATTTCTGCAAAAGTTATTGCTTGTTCAGATTGAACTGTTTTAGAACACACAGTGTATCATAGTTTGTTGTTTATGAGGCTGCTGTTTTGGTGGGACCTATTAATTATTAGGCATGTGTGATCATAATGTTATGGCTGATCAGTGTATATTTTATACACCACGTTACTAATTACTATACAAAGTTTTATGTTTATCAAGTGTTATAAACATAAAATAATTTGCATTTCAATCAAACTCGTGGATTGTATTGTGTCTCCAGACTCTTTGGATCACTGAAATTAATGTTAAACATCTATGATAATTAGTTTGCCAGATGAGCCCTATTAAATGGACAGTATGTAGCTTTTGGCCGCTAGAGGTCTCTCAATCAAAACAAGTATTTGGATGATGTCGGGAAGTAACGTGGGATCATGGGTTTTGTTATCGTTGTCAATGACAACCTTCCAATCTAGCGTCTCCAGCAGAAAAAAATGTTTACTGACAAAGTAATGTATTGTTAAAAATATTATAACTTTATTAACGTTATGTTTGGCGGTTCCCTGGAACTTAGAGCAACTAGAGCAGTCAAAGGTTATATGAAGCCATTGACGGAAGACAAAATTAAACGTCCCGTGTCTTCAAATTATATTATTATATATTTGCATCTTGACCTTGAGCCAAACAACCGCCCTTAAGCTTTTTTCCCTTGTTATAACATTGGTCGAGTTAGCGCGATCAGACGAATGGCTTAGTGTAGGCGCTAATGGAACCAAGTTGGTTTCTCCTAAATAACCTCACTAATAATGCCAGGAATGTTACCAAATTTTACAGTAGTACAATTAGGTTCTGTACTTATAAAACGAGGCATTGAAAAGTCTGTAAGTACACCTGAAGTATATTTGAATAACACCTGCCTGATGGCTGCTACTCTCGGCTGCTAGGCTATACATGTTTTCCTCTGTGCATGATCTTGCGGGATCCCGCAGGATCTCACGGGATCTCGCAGTCAGACATCAGGTAAGTGTTATTTAAAAATACTGCTACCACGATCCCGTTTTATAAATACAGAACCTAATTGTACTACTGTAAAAGTTTAGTAACATTCTTGGCACACTTCACAAGTTATAACACACTTTGCAAGTTATAACACACTTTACAAGTTAAATGTTTAAGTAATATATACAAGTCCCCTATATTTACAAAGTTAGCATCTTAGCATTCTAGTGATTATCTCATTTTTACTATAGCTATTAAATGTTTAAACGTTATGAGTGATAACTTGAGTTATACGTCTTATAAACAAAGCAATTCTGCTAGCAGAATGTACCCAACCACATTGATGAAAAAACCTATAGTTATATAGAAGTATATTACTTACAGTCAAAATCTTTCTTTTTTTGTCATCAAAGAGTCCCAGTAATAACATAGAGTTTTCCCAAGTAAAATCCATCTTGTTATATAAAAAATAGCAATGTTACAGAATGTACTGGAATAAAACTAAGGCTTTGTTTATTAATCGTGGGGCCGAAATTATGAACAAAAGACTCACGTGAAAAGTGTCAGCAATGTTCATAATTTGTTGAAAATCGTAATCCTTATGAAACAGAGATGTTATAAATGAACAAGATCCTCCATATAACCCAAGTTATGCCAGATATATTTGAACAAAGACATTTGTAGTCTGTCTCATGACCCGGATAAAAACGTCATCACGTTGCATTTTTTGGGGGACCTATACTTTTACATGTAATGCTATATAGCTCATTGGCTATTCTCTCTATCACTCTAAATAAATAGACATATGTTGTCATCTACTAGGGGATACGATTAGATTAGTTTGCAGGACCCTATCTCACTATATGGCTATATAGTTATTTTTCAAAGAGGATGTAGAAAAATAAAACCAGAAAATAATCATGCATTTTCTTTATTTCATCTGGTGCCATATTAACTGTGTACATTTATTCAAAATAAATTTCACACATTCCTTTTAAGAAATATCCACCATATGTTCAGTGTGTACTTGCTTCAGGTCCAGTGTAACAAGAGGTTAACCTTGGGTATGTTTTTTAGGCAGCATTTCACAATCAGAGCCCGATCCTTAACAGGTTAGGCCACAGGTTTAGAAAAATATGGGAAAGAAAAAGGATCTGTCTGCTACGGAAAAGCTTCAAATAGTGCAATGCACTAAGGTATGAAAACATTAGAAATTTCACGTACTATGAAGAGACTTGTGGCTGATTCAGAGCACAGATGGGTTCATGCAGATAAGACCTTAAGGTCCCTGAAGGTGTGAAAATGTATATAGTATACACAATACACATACATACAAAGTACAAAGTACATACAAAGTATATATATTTTCTGACTGACCACTTTCTTCCATGGTACAAAAAGAAGAACTGTGCCTTCTGTAGCAAAATCATCGCAATGCATGACAATGCACTCTCATGCTGCAAAGAATACCTCTGTGTAATTGGCTGCTATAGGCATAAGAGGAGAAACTAATGGGGTTTCCCCCATCCTCCCTTGACCCTATTGAGAACATTTGGAGCATCCTCAAGCAAAAGATATATGAGGGTGGGAGGCAGTTCACATCAAAACAGCAGCTCTGGGAGGCTATTCTGACATCCTGCAAATAAATTCAAGCAAAAACTCTCCATAAACTCACAAGTGCAATGGATAAAAGGATTGTGAAGGTGATATCAAAGAAGGGGTCCTTTGTTAACATGTAACTTGCCTTTTAAGATGTGTTTGATTAAAATTGCTTTTGATTTCAGTAAATATGACTCTTAATGCTGCAAATTCAACAAATGACCATTTTCAGTTCTTTACAACCTATAAAAATCTCAAACTCTGTTTTTCATAATAATTTGGAACAGTGCATTATCTTTGAAAAAAATACTCTTTCCATTGGGTGGTTTGTTCAATGAAATTTCTCTAATTCCCTATTGGTTGGTGACTTGAAATATATACTGACTGTCATTTGCATGGACTATTTAGGAAAATCAGTGTAAAATATAATTTGCATAATAATATGTAATGTGGTGTAGCTAAATGTTGCTAGTTAGCTAGGTAACATTAGCAGGCTATATTAATATGTTTCCTAACTAGTTTTTCCAGCAACAAGCATTAGTCTTTATTTAGCAATGAACATCAATGGCACTCTTCTCAATGGCTAGCAGCCTATTTAGTGTAGCATAATGAATGGCCACTCCATATATGGGTAATCCCAAACTCTGCCAGTAATGGTATTTGACAGTCACGTGACCTCTGTTCTGCAGGATTGGCGACAAAAGGGATTTATTGAATCGGTGCTCTTCTACTCAACCTAATTACTCCGGATGCTTGCCACTAAGTAAAAATTTAATTTTGAGAGACCAACTTTGAAACCTGAATTTTGAGTTGAATTTTAACACCCCAAAAAGTTATTATTGCAAGTGGAATGCAATGAAGATTAAATTCAATTCAAAACCATTATATTTACTTTCAATTTGTGAGATACTATTAAAATTTTGCACATACAATTCAGTTTCACCTGCCCTCTTCAACTCAGCCCACAGGTTTTCAATTGGATTGAGGTCCGCCGACTGAGATGGCCATGGAAGAACATTGATTTTGTTGTCACAGAACCATTTCTGTGTGGAACTTGAGATATGTTTCGGGTTATTGTCTTGATGGAAAGTCCCAGTCTTCTGGGAAAACTGTCTGATACTTGGTGGAATCCATTATGCCATCAATCGTGACCAGGGGCCTCATGTATAAAAGATTGCGCAGCTTACATACCAGAAGATGGCATACGGCCAAAACTGGAAAAGTACGTACGCACAGAAAAATTCACATGTATAACACCGGTCGTACGCTAGGTCCTGGGCACCTTTCCTTTATAAATCACAATCAACCTGAGATTGAACGCACGTGAACAAGCCACTGACCCCGCCTTGCCTCCTCCCATAAATGAATATGCAGATAGCCTATATATGCCATTTCTTTGCCTGAATTACAATGGCTAAACACGCAAAAAATACAATTTTCACAGACTGTGAGATCGAGGTTCCAACAAAAGAGGTGAAGGCGAAGAAACGTGGCCTGTCATCAGGTATTCCGAGAAAAAAAGTCGGCAGAGTGGAAAACTGTCACTAGGTTCATAACGCATCAAAATCAGGCAGCGCCAACGGCCTTTAAGCTGCCGTATGGTCCGCTCCACCACTGACCGAGCCCCCATATGTACATCATTGTAACGCTGCTCTTGCTCATTTTGGGGGTTTGTGAGCGGGGTGAGGAGCCAAGTTTGCAACGGGTAACCACGGTCAGCTACGGGTATACATTAATCACATACTCAGATGCAAATACAAGATCATTGCCTTATTTTACCGTATAGCCTAATGATCATAAATGACATTTATTACCAATAAGCCAGCC
>JACXGM010041332.1:0-10080 GCA_016801145.1 Umbra pygmaea
AGGAGAATGAGAAAGAGACGGGGGAAGAGGGAGAGGAGAATGAGGAAGAGACAGGGGAAAAGGGAGAGAAGAATGAGAAAGAGACGGGGGAAGAGGGAGAGGAGAAAGAGGAAGAGACTGGCTAAAACCAGACATTGGGGCCAAAACATCATCGGCCAAAGGGCCATCGAGAACGTCCCCAGGCAGTGCGGGGGCAACATCACCACGTGTGCTGCCATTAGTGGTCAGGGGGTTCTCCATCACCATGCCAACCTGGGTCCCTACAACACTGCACACATACTGACATTTCTGCATGCACTACATGCCCCGGTCACATAGGACGGACCAGGGCACCCCATGTTAGTTGTTATCTTGGATAATGTCAGTTTCCACCGGGCTGCTCTGGTCCGGGACTGGTTGTGTGTGTGTGTGTGTGTGTGTGTGTGTGTGTGTGTGTGTGTGTACATCTCATAATCCTAACCTGGACGAGGTAGTTTGAGCACAGGCTGAGGAGTTCCAGCAGCTGGAGGTGACTTCCTGCTGACAGAACATCCTGAATCACACCCGGCTCCAGCACGATCTAAGGAAAGAACCTGAGTGAGAGACCACTTTCACATACTGCTTGCAACCCCAGCTATAAAGAGTCCTAAATGACACACTATTGCCTACATCGTTCCCATAGGGCTGTGATAGAAAGGAGTGTCCTATTTAGGGGAGCATTTGACGACAGAGGCACTCAAAAGAAGCAGCGTCTTTATATAACAATGTTGAATCATGTAAATTTGTAGGCGTCATGTGGTAGCATTTAAACAAACGTGCAACCACTCATTTGTTAAGGAAAGCATTCGAGAAGCATTACCGCTAGCTTTTCTCCTGTTTTGCTTCGTGCACTGGTACTTACTTGGATTCTGTGTCACAAAAATCCCAAACTGAAAGGCTCATTGCACTGCAGAATGTTATATGTTGTTACAAAAGTGGTTGATCCTACAACTGTGTTGCCATTACATGGAATACCCCTGTTTTTAAGGCATATCTTTCAGGCATTTTTAGCTTTATTTGAGGAGAGGATTTATTTAGAAACATCAAACAGATTTGATCTCATGTTGCAGCATTAAATGAGCATCAGAGGCAAACTTAGTCTGCTAAATAGATAACATTAGCAACAGAAAAATGAAATTATTAAAGATGTCCGATCCCTAATGGCTGTTTGTTTATTTACTGGCATGCAAGCATCATTACAGCGTAGCTTGTGTCGTGACAGCTTTTCTGCTAACCCAAACGCCCTTGACATGTGGCTAGTGTATTTCAGCGACCAGCCTGTGTTGGTTGTTTACAGAGAGCATATTGCTTGCATCTCATCATTTCAACGGAGGAATCCGGAACAGCAATAGCCTGCTGCTAGCCCACATCAACACAGCTATGTTACATCTTCTCCACCGTGGAAATAATATTACGAATAATAACCAGTTACTTTCTGCATGGCCATGGGGTTCTGATCTTCCGGCTCGGTGCACAGACTGCGACACGTGAGAGTGAGAGTTTGAAAGAGAAAGAAAGTGTGAGGCAGGTGGGGGGCACGGCGCAGGAGATGTCTGCCATGTTGTACGTCCACGCTTGGTTAGCAAAAGCGAGGAAAATCCCTTGGCTGTGGGTACTTCACGTTTTGTAGGATTAAATCAGCCTGGAAGACCAGGTGTGTCCAATTGAGTCATTGGCTGAAGTGATCCAGTTTGGCCGGTGTGGTGACTAAGCTGGATTACTAAATCCTGGATTACTGCAGTTTATTTCTCAAACTATACTTTTAACCAGCAAACAGAATGCTGCTGTCACTCACTCATTTAGCTACAGTAGCATGGAGGTACACAATGGAGCCACTCACCTGTCCTGTGTAGGCAAAGTCTAGTGCATGTTTCAGTCCAACACTGGTCACTCCCTGAAGAGTCACCTCATTGGCCTCGCTCTCAACCATGCACAAGCTGAACATGGCCTGAGAGCAGAGAAAGAATGAGAGAAATAGATAAAGATGAAGGGTTGAAATATAGACACAGACCTCCTTAGCCCCATTACTAACATGCCACTAATGTGCTATTCAAGTTATACCCTCTCATATACCACATCTACTAACCTGGTTAATAATAGGCTAGAGCAGTGTTTCTCAAACTATTTTCAATATTGTACCACCTTTGAATTGCCGTTTTAAGCCAAGTACCCCCTGACCAGCGCCAAGTACGCCCTAACAAGCGCAAAACATTTTTGGTAGAAAAAAGTATATATAAAGAGGTATAATACAGCGCCGGCTGTGATATATTCAATAAACAACAACTTTTTTAAACAAAAACATTTAATTGCTAAATTTCTAATGTTTAGAATCCATCACTTCATTCTTTCATTATTATAGTATCATTATTTTAGGAATTGTGCATGACATATTTTTTTATTAGCATTTCATCATTTCACAAAACATTCACGTACCCCTGCAGTACTCCAAAGTACCCCTAGGGGTACACATACCCCCATTTGAGAAACACTGGGATAGAACAGGTAGAGTACTGTAATATATGGCCTTGAAAAGGAAGAATACTTTAAAGTAAAATGTATTTTGCGGGAATGGAAGTTTGTCTTGCTGCTTGATTAGCACACAAACACCCACCAAATGGTTAAAAGCACAGAGCGGCTCCCCATGCTGTCAAACAGCGACTACCCTCCGTCTGCAGGCTCAAACTGTTATGGCCTTTTTCCCAGATATAATTATCAGCAGGCACACAGACTGGTAACTTCCTGTTCCTGATCACTTTCTGGGAAACACGCCAGTAATAAATACATACACACACACAAACAGAAAGTGAAATCAAAGCCCCAGAGAGCCACCGTCTGGCACTGAGCCTGCAGGGATGTGCAAGGTACCCCGAGCTCTCAAATCAAAGCAATTGATTGATGTCACAGTATGAGATGAAGGCACAGCAATTGATCACGGCCAGAAACAAAAGGGGGAGAAGTGGTGCGGTGATGGATTAGTCATGTCTGTGAAACAACTCAAGGAGTCATCAGTAGGACTGACCCCATTCAGTCGACCAGTTGATTGTTAGTCGATATGCTCTAGGTCGGCTAAGCCATATGGCTGTGTGAGATCTGGTTCCTGCCTGTGTCACTTAACTACACCATTGCATAGTCGATGTGCTTCAGAATAATATGATATTATTTAAAGGTGCTATATGTAATACATGTACTTTAATAAATCCAAATATGACGCCAATGCCAGATATTAAGGAAACATGTTAAGATGAAGTACTATATTTTCTGAAAACAATGCTAATGTCAGTATTTTTTCTTTTGGAAAAGTACGTTCCGTGACGGAATTTATGTTTATGTTTTGGCCTGTGTGTTGTTATCAACTGCCCATTTTGACAGCACGAACAGATTGCCAGGCATACCTGTAAAAACGCAAACCCAGCGCGCTACAGCCATGGAAGCAGCAAACAAACGAACGAGATCATAGAGATTATACACAACCTAAAAAAACTCTGCATGTTTCTAAACGGTTCCATGACCATAGACATAGTAAAACACGGTTCGCTTGTCATGATTGCGCTGATCTTGTTCGTCACGTTAGTTTCGATTCTGGGGAGGAGGGGCGGAGGGATACAACTCAGGTATTTTGAATTTGAACTGCAGTACCCATTTTTTAACGCTAGCTGTCCGTTTTACATATAGCACCTTTAAGACAAATAGTGCAACACTAATACAAATGTTTTTTAACAAACAAATATAAAATTATATTGAATAATGCCAGTCAGCTTTGATTTGAGCATGTCATAGAAATTAAATCAATAGAAGCCTCATTGAACTGTTTTGCTTGGTCATTTGATTAGTACACAAAAAATAGCGACTGTCATTAGTCACAGTGACAAAACGCGCCAGTAAAGTGTGTCGTACTCACTATTTTTCCTGTTAGCTATGTCAAAGTGATATTTAGCTAGCTATCAGACAAGATTATTTAGATCTTGTCTAGCTCTCAAGACAAGTTATATATCTTATCTAACTTTTTTATTTATTTTTTGAATGGGCCTCTAAAAATGCTCATTGTAGTGAGTGGACACGTCGCCTAATAACTCTCTGAGCAGTGTTTACCTTTTTCTCTTCAGTCTCCCAAGGCCTGACGTAACCTTTCGTAGTTCATCCATTGCCAAGGACAGGTTAAACTTACTCAATGTTGAAAATTGTAACTGTAACTAGTGCTGCATTGTAATGTACTGCATTGTTAGGCTATTATTAATATTAATAGACATCAATAAACCCTTCCCATATTGTAGCCTAAAAAAAACATTAATTTCACATTCAGCTCCTACATTTTTTGCCTTTTTGGTTCACAGGGGAACTTTTTTTTTGCCGCTTCCCGGTCTTTCAATGCAGCCAAACGTGCAACAGTTGGGCATATTTTTCAGTGATTTATGTCATTTTTAAAATAATTTATTACATTTTTCCACTATTCCCTGCACTATGTCAATGGGAATCAGAAGAACGTTGGTATCCAACAAGGAGTCCACGAAACACGTGACCACCTCGGAACCAATCGCATAACGGGATAACTCAGAACATTAGATTCCCTAGTTGGCCAAACTCTATATATACGGCTCTGTCTGAAAGGTGCATACACCACCTACTGTCAGGCCATGGAGATATGTTAGCGCAGCTGACTACTCTGTTGCTGCTGCAAAACTAACTAGTGAGCCCGCAACTTGACGCGAATCAATTCAATGTGGAAGTACGCTGTTAGAGCCTAACAACACTAAATGGCTGCTGCTCTGACCATTCTGCTACATTGATTTGAATTGGATTGGCATTTCTAATCATTCCATTTCTATGGAGCATGTCTTGATTTGTATAGTTAAGTCCAATTCTGATCATTTGCAACTCTTAGTGCATCTTGTAATTGGAATGGAGAAACTGTTAGTATCAGAATATCCTTGTTTGTGAAGACATGCTCATTTGACTAACCAAATCAATTTACTCTCAACTGCTTTTATCTTCCAATTTCATTTTCAATGTAAAATGTGTTTTACTTACATGTGTCTATTTAATGTGTTTAACTTACTCATTAGTGTGTAAGGAAAAACATATTCATAGTTTTATGTGTACATTGTATAGTGTTTTGATCAGCAAAATGTAAATAATAATGTTCTCAAGACTTGCTTATAATTGAACAACTCTGTCAGAAGTTGAACCTGTCATTCAAATAATTAAATATCAATTAGTATGATTTGTTGTTTAAATGAACTGTTATTTAATAACTAGAACCAAAATGCTAATGGGTTATGATTGTCGCTGCAGAGGACCAGGAGTGGCAGGTAACAGGTATAGGCTAAATGGATGCCAAACATATCCAATGCAAAATGAATAACTACAATATGAACAATATAATACAGATCCGGACTAAAATGGGATACATAAAAAATAGTTTATTAATTGCGTATCTTTAACACCATTAATGAAATGCTGTGCATATTTATAATTACATACGCTATCAGTGTCAAGTCAAGTACAATAAACTATCTATTTTATTTATATCATATGTTTATTTTTTAAACGCTACTGAAATTAATCCCATGCTTTGACATGATTGCATCTCAAGTGAACAATTTAGAAAAAAGTTAGGGATAAACACATTCTGCACATAACCTTGGAATAACAAACGACACAACAGGACAAGTTCATCTTTCCAAGGTAATGTACAGAACAAAGGCGTCTTTCCCGCTTATACCACATGCGCAAACAACAACATAAGCAAACATTTATAAGTAGAAATTACTTGTTTGCGTTTATTTAAACTTTTCATGGTTATGTTGTTAGAGACGCCACCCTGTTATTTAGTCTAGCCTATTTGATAAAAAGTTATATTTAAATATAGAATGTGTCGAACGAACAACCGGTTTACTACGCTCTGGGTAGTTCTCCTTTACGCATGAATGGGGAATTGGGTAAGGAGCAACGGCGGGTTGTGTAAGGTGTATAATTTTCCATTTATTCCTGTAGGTAAGATATAAATATAAAATGTCATGATGAATAATATGAAGCAAACATGTTGCAACTCATTTTATTAAGCTTTAATATTTGATTTGATTAGATTTATCAAATAGTTCATAAATAAGTAATAAAGGGGAGAGCTCGGCTGCATGCTGTCAGTTTTTAATTTTTATATTTTATCTCGGTACAAGGTTCTTTGTTTGAATATTTTGTCTCTTTCTGATCCTTTTTTTATATTTCTAAATTCTTGCAGGGTTAATGCTGAGATACGTACAAGGAGGAACACGTGGCCAAGAGGAAGATGCAGATGATGAGCAAACATCTACAAGTAGTTCAGGCACACATCAACCCCAGCCGGCTTGCAGGTCTTTAGACTCCACAAAAGTACCAAGCCTTGATCAACCACCCTCAATCAGCAGTTTAGGGACAGATACAGAGCAGAGATCCACCACCTCTGAAGTCCTGTCGTAGAGAGTCAATCAACAGGTGACAATGTAGAGACCTATGTGCCCCTTCTAACTGATCCTGCTCATTGGCCATCACAGGTTTTAGATGCGGATCATGTTGAAATAGTACTTTTTTTCCCGGACTGGGGGGGCATCATAAAGGAATTATGCTTAGGGCACCAAAATGGATAGCAGCGGCACTGGTAATAAACATGCATATAATGACCATACAGTGTAATACCTTCTGGAAAATGGTCTCTCCTTTCTATGGGACACCACACACTGGCACTGAGTTCACAGGTCCAACAGCACACAATGAAAATGGCAACCAGTGATAAGCCTCAAACAATCCAACACATTAAATCACATCTGATCACCTAATTGCATCTAATGTAACATCAATATGTTTGACAAAGCCAAAAATTTTAATTATAGTACAAGTCATCAAATAGCATCCGGCTGCTGTCAGTTATTATTTCCTCTTTAGATTATAAGGAAGACATTCACATCTTCTTACTTTTCGACTGACCAGATCTCTAGTGTGACGCGGAGTGGCACTACGGTCTGTTAGGGTTGTGTTTCCACGGTTAAGGTTTGGGAATGGTCTGGCTTAAGTTGCGGGTAAAATATATTTCTTGATATTTTTAAAATATGAAAAAAGTGATTTATATAAGATAATGTTTCCCTAAACTATGTAGTGTTTTGTTACACACAAAAGCAACACCTAAAATTCATGACAGTTATCCAAGACAGACCTGTGATTGCTGTAATTCCTGTTGAAATGGGAAATTAAATTATTAAAATTATTGTACCCATGACTGTTGAATTTCTCAGTTAGTAACCCCACCCACAGTGTGCTACCCAGCGGGAAGTTTTTAGGTGGGTACACCCTCAATACCGTGATGGATGCGGACTGGCCCAGCGCGGCCCTGTAGTGGAAAATAGACATTTGTTTAGTCCATAACAGGCTAGTGTCTGGGCCTTAACTTATCAGTGTAGATTCCACAGCCATAAGCATGAGGTAGGTTAATCTGTCATCACTCATACAGTATCTCACAAAAGTGAATACACCCCTCACATTTTTTGTAAATATTTGATTATAACTTTTCATGTGACAACACTGAAGAAATTACACTTTGATACAATGTAAAGTAGTGAGTGTACAGTTGATAATAACAGTGTAAATTTGCTGTCCTCTCGGAATAACTCAACACACAACCATTCGGGTCTAAACCGCTGGCAACAAAAAATGCCCAATTGGGCCCAATTAGCCATATTCCGTCTCCGGTGTCATGTGACTAGTTAGTGTTACAAGGTCTCAGGTGTGAATGGGGAGCAGGCGTGTTAAATTTGGTGTTATCGCTTTCACACTCCATCATACTGGTCACTGGATGTTCAACATGGCACCTCATGGCAAAGAACTCTCTGAGGATCTGAAAAAAATAATTGTTGCTCTACATAAAGACGGCCTAGGCTATATAATGATTGCCAAGAACCTGCAACTGAGCTGCAGCATGGTGGCCAAGACCTTACAGCGGTTTAACAGGACAGGTTCAACTCAGAACAGGCATCGCCATGGTCAATGAAAGATGTTGAGTGCACATGCTCAGCGTCATATCCAGAGGTTGACTTTGGGAAATAGATGTGAGTGCTTCCGACATTGTTGCAGAGGTTGAAGGGGTGGGGGGTCAGCCTGTCAGTGCTCAGACCATACTCCGCACACTGCATCAAATTGGTCTGTATGGCTGTTGTCCCAGAAGGAAGCCTTTTCTACAGGTGATGCACAAGAAAGCCTGCAAACATTTAGCTGAAGACAAGCTGACTAAGGACATGGATTACTGGAACCATGTCCTGTGGTCTGATGAGACCAAGATAAACTTATTTGGTTCAGATGGTGTCAAGCGTGTAGCGGCAACCAGGTGAGTAGTACAAAGACAAGTGTGTCTTGCCTACAGTCAAGTATGGTGGTGGAAGTCTCATTGTCTGGGCCTGCATGATTGTTGCCAGCACTGGGGAGATACAGTTCATTGAGGGAACTATGAATGCCAACATGTACTGTGAAATACTGAAGCAGAGCATGATCCCCTCCCTTCAGAAACTGGGACGCAGAGCAGTATTCCAACATTATAACGACCCCAAACACACATCCAAGCCAGCCACTGCCTTGCTAAAGAAGCCGAGGATAAAGGTGATGGACTGGCCAAGCATGTATTCAGACCTAAACCCTATTGAGCATCTGTGGGGCATCCTCAAATGGAAAGTAAAGGAATGCAAGGTCTCTAACATCCATCAGCTCTGTGATGTCATCATGGAGGAGTGGAAGAGGACTCTAGTGGCAACCTGTGACGCTCTGGTAAACTCCATGCCTAAGAAGGTTAAGGCAGTGCTAGAAAATAATGATTGCCACACAAAATATTGATACTTTGGGCCCAATTTGGACATTTTCAATTAGGGGCGTACTCACTTTTGTTGCCAGCGGTTAAGACCAGCAGTGGTCTTTTGTGCGCCGTAGAGGATGGTCGCATGGACAATGGCTCTGTTCAATCTACCCCGATTTTGGCTTATTACTGTTTTGTTAGTTTTTATTTCTGTACATTCTGCACTGTCGCTCATACAGTATGATCGACTAGCACTTTTGGACATACGCAATTCACTGGATACACGTTATTTGTCCACTTACCGGAACGATTGCTGTGACCCCACTTTCCATCCCTCGACATACCTACTCATACGCAGGCGGCGAAGGAGAAAAAAGAGAGGCAAACGTGCCGGAATTCTGTGCAGATCTCGGACGAGATACTGCAATCCACCGCTACCGAGCATTTTACTTGCAAATGTTCAATCACTGGACAATAAAATGGACAAACTTCACGCTCGGATTAACTTCCAGCGGGACATTGCTAACTGCTGCTTGCTAGCATTCACTGAGACCTGGCTGGATCCCACCATCCCGGACAATGCTGTTACGCCAGCTGGCTTTTCCATCTACCAGCAGGACAGAACCTCTGAGTCGGGTAAACAAAGAGGCGGAGGGGTCTGCATTATGGTTAACTCCCGCTGGGGCTCGGATGCTACAGTTATCTCAACACACTGCTACCCGGACCTGGAGCTACTAACTGTAAACATACGCCCCTTCAATCTACCCCGGGAGTTTTCGTCCGCTATAATCACAGCAGTCTACATACCCCCGCAGCGGATAAGGCGCGCGCACTTGAGGAAATATATAACATAATAAGTGGCCTGGAGGACGCTCACCCTGAGTCTGTTTTTATTGTTGTTGGAGACTTTAACAGGACAAACATGAAAAAAAATGCTGCCTAAATATTTCCAGCACATTTCATTTCACACTCGGGGAGACCAGACTCTGGACCATTGTTATTCAACGATCCGTAACAGCTTTAAACCCATCCCCCGCCCTGCCTTTGGAAAGGCAGGTCACATCTCCATTCTTCTCCTCCCAACCTACAGGCAACGTCTGAAACAGGAAAAAACGGTTTTTCGGGAAGTCCAAAAATGGAGTGACCAAGCCATCACCACTCTTCAAGACTGCTTCGAAACTACAGACTGGGAGATGTTCAATACGGCAGCTGGAGACAACATTGATGAATACACTGACTCTGTCACAGCATTTATC
>JACXGM010041333.1:0-10079 GCA_016801145.1 Umbra pygmaea
CACACACACACACACACACACACACACACACACACACACACACACACACACACACACACACACACACACACACACACACACACACACACACACACACACACACACACACACACACACACACACACACTAAATCACAATGATTAACAACAACTCTACAATGGTATGTTTCAAGTTGCTGGCTATAGGAATCGCTGAGTACGTTCTGATCAGCCCAAAATCGCATTGAATTACGTTCTGGGGAAAACATTTTGCAACATGTGAAATATTGCCAACTGCCAAGGGCCCACTAGCACCCAAGTCGTAGCCCAAACAGGGTGGCTAGGGCATATATTTTGCATGAGTCATTAAGTCCCCGTTTACATGTACATGGTTATTTTGAAAAACTGAGACATTTTTTCAAAATAACCATGTTACAATCAAATGGAGAATTCGCCACTGAGTGGAGATTTTGGAAAACTCCATTTACACGTTTGCAGTAAACTGAGAAAAACTGAGGTTTTGGCAGCCGACGTCACAGGATGCGCCAGAATTTACACCTGCGCCAAAAGTGTGACCTATGTTTACATTTTTATTTGGCTATTTTTGGGAATCTGATTGGCTAACGTGGGCTTCAGTCGTTCGTTACACTGCCAACTACATGTTTGGCATGCTCTTGAGGGCATATACACGGGTTCATGTAAACAACCACTTTTCTGAAAACGGACAGGTGTGCAAAATGATATTTTTGAAAATAGCTTGCCACGTGTAAATGAAGCCGCAGTATAGGGATGGCCATTCTAAAACCATTGTCCTTCTTTTGTGTAAGTATTTTCAGGTACAGTAGCAAGAAAATGTGTCTGAACGCTTTCGAATTACCTGGATTTCTGCATAAAGTGCTCACACAATTTCATCTAATCTTCACAACAATATATAAACACAGTCTGCTTAAACAAAAACAAACAAATGTTGGAAACATCATGTAAACATTCCAGTGTGGTGTGGAATGAGTATATGGACAGCTAGGCTAATGACTGAGTCAGGTGTCAGATAACCTAGGGTCCAATCAATGAGACAAGATTGCAGGTGTTGGTAAGTGCTGCCGGGCACAAATTGTATATAGATAAAGTTCAACACTGGTGCTACTCTCCCTAGCAATCACTGTCGCGCAAAGATGAATGCAATAGCACAGTGGAGAATTCTCAATGAGGTTAAGAAGAATCCTTGAGCATCAGTGATAGACTTACTGACATCTTTGGAACATGCTGACAGCTGTTTAACAAGTCTGTGATACGTAAAACTCTTAACTAGAATGGATTTCATGGGAGGACATTATGGAGGAAGCCACTGCTATCTAAAAAATATATTGCTGCATGTCTGAAGTTTGCAGAAAGCATCTGGATATTCCAGATCGCTACTGACTAAATATTCTGTGAACATATAGCAGTGTTGTATTCAAGACCACCTAACCCGAGACCAAGACAAGACCAAGACCAGAGTGTATCGAGACCGAGACAAGACCAAGACTTTTAGGGGCCGAAACCAAGCCGAGACCAAGACCGAGGGAGGGCGAGACCGAGTCAAGACCAAGACTAGCGCCCAACACTACATGACACAATAAAATGTGAAACATGATCAAAAAAGCATCTCAAATTGATCTGAAAGATCCACATTCCCATAAAAACAACTAGATTTTAAACACTCAAAGCTGAAATAAACTTAACCATCTGTATTCAATACTCCTGGGTGACCATCATTTAGTACAGAATGTAAAACAATTATTAATCTTTCATCACTAAAGTCTTCACTTTTCTCTGCCTTTTATCAAGAATACATAAAGTTATGTTGTTTTTAAACCAACAACAATCCTTTTTTTCAAAACAACATAGCTAAATGTGTAAAATGCAGAAAAGCTGTGTATTGTAATGAACACAGTAATTCTATTTGAAATGTTGATGTTTAGGAACAACTATTGTAAGAGTGTTTTATAGCTTTAATGTGTAATCAAAGCAACAAAATATATCTAATAAGAATAGGTCAGAAAGTCAGTGGCCTAACTGCATGCGATTTATAAAAGTACAAAATTGATTTAATTGGGAGCAGTTTCATCAAAAAAGTAAACACAATATAAATCAATGGTATTTTGGCCATCACATTTTTCAAATAGGTAAACAAGAAAGTTAAATTATTGATATGGTATGAGCCAGAGAGTGTGTGCTGGTAAAAAGTAATATATTTGATCTGCAACTGTAAATTGGAACTTAAAAATTTGCTCTCTGAAAGTAACGTGCCATGTGCCATACAATAACCTATTTAATTCAGTAATTTCTCAAATAATTTGAGGCGCATTACTCAGTCTCCAATCTATGCTCATATTTCTAGGTTAGCTCTCTCACCCCAATGAGGGAGCATCACCTCGGCACGTAGCTTTAATGTCAGCTAATGATATTAGCTAAGGTCGATGTACTGTAACTTAACATTAGCTACACACGCGCAGCAGATCATCGATCAAATAAGACTATGGTGGGACAAAAATGTACACTTCTCGAGTAGAACCGGTTTTCAATCCCCATCCGAGGCAGGTTGCTAACGTTAGCTAGCCAGCTTTGCTAAACACCACTCTTATAGCTTACCTTCTTTGTGCTCCCTTTCTAAGTGACGATAAAAGTTTGACGTAGTCCCCACTGTCTCTGAAATCGAAGCACTGCAGTATTTACAAAAAGCTGTATGCTTTCTTCTGGATGTTGTTTTACAAATATATTCTTTATAATTTTTGTAGCCGAATTGTATTACTGAAGATTCTGCAGACATCTTCTCCCACTCCCAGACAAATACAGCTCACTTTCTTGGGAGTGCGAGTGAAAGGGGGGGGGGGATTGACAGCGGTAACAAAAATATATAATTAGCCATGAGTCACGTTATTGACCAAGTTCAAATGCGGTCGAGACCGAGACGAGACCGAGACCATCAAAAAGTGGTCTCGAGACCGGTCTCGAGACCACGACCGGTCTCGAGTACTACAACACTGACATATAGTATGTAACCAGAGTTCAGTTTTTTGGAAGGAACACACAACACTATGGAAAAACAATATGCCACTGTGAACCAATATCAACACCTCATTCCAAGTGTATGGAATGGTGGAGGGGGCACATGGTTTGAGGCTGCTTTGTTGCCCCAGGTTCTGGACAGCTTTTTATCTTCAACAGAAGAATTAATTCCCAAGTTTATCAAGATATTCTACTTGAGAATGTAAGGCTTTCTGTCCTCAAATTTAAGCTCAATTGAAGTTGGGTGATTCAAATGTCCGAAAGCACAGAAGTAAATCAAAAACAGAATGGCTTCAACACTCGTCTGGGGTGGCCCAGTTTTTTTGTTTTTTTTAATTTAACCTTTATTTAACCAGGTAAGAACAATTTCTTATTTACAGCAACGACCTGGGAGCAAGCTAAAGTGTCTTGCCCAAGGACACAACAACATTTGGCTCAGTCGGGAATCGAACTGGCAACATTCAGACTACAAGTCTGACTCCCTACCCACTGAGCCATCTGCGCCCCAGTAAAAGTCCTGACCTCATGTCGATTGAGATGCTATAGTATGACCTCAAGAAAGCGTTTCACACCAGACATCCCAAGAAGATTGCAGAACTGAAACGGTTTTGAAAGGTGAATGATCCAAAATTCCTTCTGAATGTTGTGCATTTCTGATCTGCAAATACAATAAATGTTTAGTTGAGTTTATTACTGCAAAATCAGGGTCAACCAGTTATTAAATCCAAGGGCTCACAGATCAAATCACATTTCCTAACCAATTTATGCAGAAATATAGGTAATTCCAAATGGTTGACATACTTGTTTTTGCCTGTGTATGTTTTGGATAATTGTTTTGCTGAAATATCCAACTTATTTTCCGCTGTAGTTTCCAAACTGTTAGACATTAGCTTGTTGGATTTGTTGACTTAGTTGAATTCATTATTATTTCCACCCTTGGACTCTTCTTACAATTCCATTGTAGATCCTTGTTGTGTAAGGTATGAAATAATGTAAAAATAATGACTCCAGCATCAGCTAAGCTGTTCTGAATGTCCTTCGCAGGGGTTATGTTGTTAGGGGTTATGTTGTTAGGGGTTATGTTGTTAGGGGTTATGTTGTTAGGGGTTATGTTGTTAGGGGTTATGTTGTGCAGGTCTGACCAGTTTTCTGGAAATTCTGTTTAATATGTTTCATGGTCTGTAACATTTAACCTCCATTTCTAAACCATGTTTCTGACATTTGAAATTGGCTTTTCTAAAGCATTCTTTAATTTTGTGAAAGTCAACTATTTTCAAGTCCTCATCTGCATAGAGGAGTTCATGGTTGTTGAAACTACCAGTCAAACGTTTTAGAACACCCAGGAAACTACAGTACATGTGTTGATCGAAAGAAATGCTGTCATTCACCAAGGTGGAATTAAATTGATTTGATATTAGAGTCAAAACATGATTGATTATGGATGAGTTATCATTATGACACTGAATTCGTGGCTGCTGAAAATTTGGTTTTGCTGTTGTATGTGAATAATTAATTCAAATTCAGTTGTTACCAATAGTGATAAACATACGCAACATTGGAAAAATCTTATACTGTTCATTTACTGTACCTTGATGAATTTGTATTAAAAACAAAAAATCTCTGTATGTTCAAAAAAATTGTCATGTACTGTAGATGATGTATTTAACATTTTTAGCGTCATCAGCTTATTGCTTGCAAGGCCAAGAAATAGAGGATTCTGGGAAAATAATTTTTCAGTTTGAGTGAGATTGAAACAGTGTTCTGTAATTTATGGTTTCACCTCAGGCTAACGTATTACCCTCTTCCTCTTTCCTGTTCAGCTGCCAATCACTCCTCCTGTACACGATTCTGCTGCCCAATTACAGCAGGACAAACTTATACCAGCTAAGACTAGGGCAATGATTATACCTCCAGAAGGTGGCATGCCCAAGGGTGTTGGTTCAACTCCAGTATTGTGATATTCGTTAACTCTGTAAAACCTGTGTAAAAAAGTCTGCATTGTTCATAGTCCTGTACTGACTGTCATCATCCCAGTGATACAACCACCTATCACCAAAGAATAGTTCCACTACTTTCGAACAAAAATTGTTCCTTAGACCTGAAGCCGCAGCGCCACACAGGCGTACACCACCTATCACGCCATGCCCATAAACCTTCATTCTGACTGCTTCTCTCCTCTAATAAACGTTTGTCTCTTTATGAGCCATTACTGTGCCACTTTATCTGCAGAAGTTTTAGTGGGTTCAGTTGCTTTATCTCTCCGTGTGCATTCCAGTATCTGCCACAAATCAAATATCTGCCTTGCCTCCCTCCTGCCTCGTCTGGCTCATCCTTATCTCTCGACCGCTCTGCATTCAGCCAGCGTGTTTGATATGAGAAAGGAACAGGAATGGATTGAGGTCTGGGTAGGCTGTGAAGTAGTACATGCAGTCTTTGTGGTTGGAACGCCGTGTTCCAGTGCAGGCAGGAAAACCGGTGCTGCGGAGAACGTGACATCATCTGTGGCACATTACGACACTTCGATATCTGACGGAGAAAATGAGAAGTGGTGATGTTTGAAGTGGCTATCTCCCAGTTGGTTTCCGGGCTCCAGAACAGGAGCTTTTTGTTGGAATTGGGTTATTTCTGTCTTAGTGGAAAATAGGGCTTATTGTCTTGGTTCCATGAGACCTGCATTCAGGAGGGGTATGGAATGGCATCTTTCACTGCTGGGGTAGGTGCTCTTCAGGTCTGAATGGGAGGTTCATCTGAACCCTTCAACAGGCCCCTCACCTCTAGTAACCGAGGTCATCAGTCAAAGTCAACTGCACAAAGCGGCTCTCTCACCTGCCCGTCCGTCCAGCGACGCCCCCCCCCCAAGTGCCACAACCTCTCCTCATCATGCATGCACCTTCCTCCCTGCTTTCTACTTTTGTCCCTTTCCCTACCAACACACACCTCTTTCGCATTTCTCTGTCATATCTATCTTTTTGCTGCACATTTTCTACTTGTAGTGTGTGTTGGTAACACAGCGTGGGGCTCCACCTGTAATGACATGTACATCGATTCCATTACCATAATAATAGTTAGGGGAGCTGGCCAGTTACAAATCTTAGTCAGCTTGATTAATGGTGTTTTCACGGCAACTCCCTGAAATTAACCACGGAGACTAGGGCGTATCTCTCAGCTCTTTGTGTGTTCATTTGCCTTTTTTTTCAAATAGACTCTGCTCTACTTGGGCGAGCAGAGTCCTCCTTTACCCCACCCTGTATCTCACCCTCTACCTCACCCTAACATCACACTGTACCTCACCCTAACATCACACTGTACCTCACCCTAACATCACACTGTAACTCACCCTCTACCTCACTGTAACATCACCCTGTACCTCACCCTAACATCACCCTGTGTCTCACCCTCTACCTCACCCTATCACCACCCTGTACCTCACACTTTACCACACTGTAACCTCACCCTTTACATCACCCTAAGATCACCCTTTACCTCACCCTCTACCTCACCGTAACATCACCCTGTACCTCACCCTGACATCACCCTGTGTCTCTCCCTCTACCTCATCCTAACATCACCTTGTACCTCACTCTCTACCTCACCCTATCATCACCCTTTACCTCATTCTCTACCTCACCCTAACAACACCCTGTACCTCACCCTCTACCTCACTGTAACCTTACCCTTTACTTCACCCTAACATCACCCTCTAACTCAACAACATCCTGTATGCCCCTCATCCAGAGTCTCACTGCGTACCACAGAACTCCCAAAAACACACCATGAATCATCATTATACATTATGATAATTGTGCCCAGGATCCCCAGCCAGTTGTGCTAGCTAGCCAGTGGATGTGGCTGCTATGTGATGCGTAGCATTCATTATGTTGGCCTGCTAACGCTGCATACATCAGTATGCTTCTGAGTGTCTGAGTGTCTGATGTACGCCTCCATGTTGTATTAAATATTAAGCACACGACTAAATCCAAACTTAATGCAGGTCATTTCTCATCTGTTTATGTAAATTAATCACAAATTGAGCTTCGTTCCTTCTGTTCTGACTGGATACCCCCAAGTCTGTTGTTTGTTCTCCCATTGCACTGTCAAATTACTTCCAAATGGGATAAAATGGGAATGAGCAAAAGTATGCCCGGACACTCATTCAAAATCCGCTTGTTTCTTGCATCTGTCAAAAGGGTAATTATTTACATTTAGTAAGCTGAAATATTGATTTCATTCAGTCTGGAAATGATTCTGTCCAATATGTCATTCATTCCATATTTAATTGTTTATTAGTATAGTCGGGCTGCTTCTGATGAAGCTATAATGAATTCCATTAAAGTGCTAACTTACTAATGAGTTGGCAACAATGTCAGCAGCTTGTGTTGGTAATGGATAGAAAACACTGTTGTATTTCCGCTCTGACAAGGGGATAAGGTCAATATGGCATCCTGTTTTGAGCCACGATTTCAACTCACACGTCTAATTGGGTGCAAGTGTTGCTCAGCTGGTTAAGAGTTGCGCGTGCAAAACCGGGGTAGGGGGTTTCAAAACCATGGAGGGAAAGTAATCATACAAGCATATTGCCTCACTGCTGTAAGTTCCTCTGGATGACAGCCTCTGCTAAATTACTACAAAATAATCAGAAGAAAATGAAAATCACAATCAGCTTTTCTTTACCATGTCATCCGATTATCCATCCGTCTACCCCCTGCAGTTTTTAGGTACTACACACAAAATGTAATTGTTAGCTGCCCAATGCTGGGCCTTGTCGTGATGACACGGCCAGGATGTAAACCCTGGCCGTTGGGCTTGGCGATATGCATATTGCGATACAATAATGCACCCCAGAGCCTGTTCGCTTGGCCTATATAATTCCCGCAACACGAACGCTGATATTTCATTTCAAAATAATAGCGCTTGTTTGAACGGGCTTTGGTGTATATTATTGTATCGTGATATGCATATCGCCTAGACCTACCTGGCCAGTGTGATACAGTTGTGCTACGAGGCAGCGACTTAGACCACTGAACCATGCATCCTGTTGGGCTGACTATAACAGTTGTTCTCAAACGTTTCCTTGGGGCCTCCAGCCAGACCATGGGCCCTATCTTGCACTCAGTGCAATTTACATTAGATACAGGGTGATGTTAGGGTGAGATACAGGGTGATGTTAGGGTGAGATACAGGGTGATGTTAGGGTGAGATACAGGGTGATGTTAGGGTGAGGTAACAGGTGAGGTTACAGTGAGGTAGAGGGTGAGGTACACAGTGTTGTAAGGGTGAGGTACAGGGTGAGGTACAGGGTGATGTTACAGTGAGGTACAGGGTGATGTATCATTCCTATTTTGCACCCGACACACAGTGGACTTTTCCCTAATTAGAAAATGTACTTGCGATCCCGGGGGCGGTTCAGCAAAAGAGGAGGTGTGTTCCTGCGCAAACGTTCCCTGGTGCTATTTTGCAGTTTCAGAAATCAATTCCGCCATAGACCAGGAAAAACCTAGTCTTTTGGCACATTATTCAGATGCTATTTTAAGGGCGCATGCTTGGCCATAATGTAGCGTGTGCACTTTCCTTCTCTCATCTACACAGACAGAACAGTTCCCATTTTTGTAAACCATGAATAATTATAAGTAAAAATATTACCACATGAGGGAAATCATTGTGGTGTCCATTAAGATGAAAAAATAGGCAAAAATCTAGTGTTTACATTTACCCAAATTATTCAGGCTGCATTCAGGGATGGACTGGCCATCGGAAGGTTCAAGAGGTTTCCCGAACATTCCGGGCCGAACGGGCCTTCATATTTTACTTTGACGGCTGGTCGGCCAGTTACAGTCCTGGACTGTATTAAAACAGGTGACAGTAGGCTGAAATGGACTGGCTGTTGCATCCGCAGCATTATTCACACTGATATACATCAACCACAAGTGAACCCATTCCATCAGCATACAAGTAATTTGCAATGCTAATAGTAAAATCACCCATATCTTTGTGAATTACCCTGGCTCAAGCCACAACTCATTTATGCTGGCAAACTCTGCCATTCCTGCCATTTTTTAGGGGATTCCCTCTGGTGTTTAATCGAAAACACACACAAACATGCAGTGTGATTGAACAAACATTCGGGACACTGAAAATGCACTTCAGGTGTTTGGATAGGACAGGAGGCACTTTATAGTACAGTCCTCAAAAAGTCGCATCATTCTTTGTGGCTTGTTGGGATTTACACAACATTTACATAAATCATGGATGTGTTGATGACATATAAATGTGGAAATATTAAAGGACTTAAGGAGATGTGATGTTGAAATGCAAGTGCTGTTGCAACTTAACCCAAATGGCCCAGCAGCAGAATGGGAGAGGAGAGTTTATTTGACAGAAGAGCTGGTAAGCAAAGTAATCTCAGTCTAATGTTACACTACATTGCAAAAATATCACCATGTATTCATAACCTCCAGATTCAGTGAAAGTGAGCCCAAAACATCGGAAAGTTTGCCTTTGTGACATTTCTTTATTTACATTTTGTAAAATTATCTGATTGGTTTATTGCACGCTATGCCCAAACCACACTTATGACTAATGTAGCTACTTCAGACCTACCCATTGTAGATTTGTGTCGGACGCAAGAGTCATTTATCCCACCGGTATAATAGCAACAGCGCCCACAAAGTCACTTGCGTTTCGCCTTTGGTACTTGGGTTTCAGATACCTAAAATAGGGCCCCATGTGTTAAATGTATTCCAGAGCTAGTTCACCGGAATCAACTTCTCAGGTAAACAACAAGCTCTAAACTGCTTGAACCAGCTGAGCTCATTTAAGGCTCTAAAAAACATTGTGGTGAGGAGGATGAAACGAATAGGGCCCGGTTCCCCGATAACGTTCACTCTTAGCCCGCTAAGAAGACTCTAAAAGATATATCTTACAGAAGTTGTTTACGTTCGTAAGTGTGTTCCCCGAAGTCTCCCTTAGAATCTTCTTAACACGTCGCACTTAAGCTGCCACTTAAGTGCGACGTTACAAGGCGCTGTCCCAAGGGAAGGTGCTGAATGTGTTGTC
>JACXGM010041334.1:0-10079 GCA_016801145.1 Umbra pygmaea
GCCAAGAATATTTCTCATACCAGACCATGTTGAATTTTGAATTTATCTGGCGACCTTGAGCATTTATGGTAAATGTAATCTGTGAAGTTTGATCCTTACCTTCTCTGCATAATACAAACTCTGGAATTGCTGCAACAACAAATAATCCACTCGTGCTTCTTTTCCATCCCAATGTCTGTGTCCAATGCCATGCCTCTCTACCTCGCCATTAATAATGTCCTGACCGAAATCCATTAGCCAGCCATTGGCTTAAACCTCCCGAGCTGCACAAGCTAAAACTTGCTAGCTACTAAAAAACACGGAAAACGTAATGTTGAAATTCACAAGGTAGTTCACAATGTGCACACTAGCTAGCTAATTCTCAATAAAAATATAAAAGAATAAAACGCTGTCCACAATTTGAGGTTATTATTCTCTTACGCTAAACACAGTTGATGTTTGCTTTACCATCAGGTCGTTATGGTGTACAACTTTTGATGGAGAATTCAAGATGACATTTGGAACAAATAATTGGACGAACGAGATATCAATATTGTATTGTGGTTTTTGATTGGTAAGGGAGAGGGTTCCTCCGAGGCATCTTGTGACATGTGTCTTGGCCAATAAGAAACTAGCATGAAAAAGGTATGAAAAAATAGAAGTGCATTGAATTGATAGTAAGTTGTCCCGCCCTGGAGGTAAAAGAGACGATTACCTCCTCTAGCCTCCTCTAGTAGTCTACAGTATGTTATTTTCCAAACAACTCACCAATCTGCCTGCAGATGTCACTGTTTAAGCATTTTAATCATCATTTAAATTATTTATTTCAAAATAATAAATAAATTATAAGTTATACAGAGATTTATTAAGAGTTTATATGAACCAATTACTATTTTTTATATTCTTGAACTCCTTTTTTCCTCTCAAAAAATGAGGAGGAACAACCTCCCCTGCCTCAATGGACGAGCCTCCACTGGTATGCAGTGTTATTTCGGTTTTGCCCCACGAGACAGTTTTGCTTTACAATAGTAATTGTGAGAATAAACAATATATCTTCCTTGCATCTCCTTTGCGCCTGTCTCTGGGTCTATTTACCCAAGTATGGGAAGGAAACGCGACAAAATCGTAACCAGGCTGGGAAATTAACTTAGCCACTGGGTGGTGGATGCCCTAATTTTACCAGCCAATTCTGCGAATTCAAAAATGAAAACGCATTTGCCTCTTCTATATTGCTTCAATACATCAAAATCATAATTAATACGTCTTATTAGGCAAATTACAAAAAAGACATGTTGTGAAGACAAGTCTTGTGAGACTAATGATTTTTAGAAGATTGACAATTGTGCTAATCAGTGTATTGGATGTCCTACTATTATTTTTATCTGGCTACTTTTAGATGTCCAATAGTAGGTAATTTCACACTTTAGAGGTGTAGCCGTTTTATAATAATTTGTTTGTAAAACATCTGGGAAAAAAATCCAAACATTGTTTTAATTAGCTCCCATCAAAATTGCAAGCAGATGCTTCTTCAGCAATGATACCAACATGATAAATAATAAGAAAACATATTATGGCGAATTAAGATCGGCTACTTGACTAGGTCCAACAGGCGAGAGCTTTTCCCTAGCATGGGGGGGAGTTCAGATCGGGGATCCACAGCCAGGGGCGCTCTCTCCCCTATACCAGCTCAGGGAGTAGGCAGAGTGGAGAGCCCACACCCATGTCCACCCTCACAGCCGAGCTCTGGGACTTTGAGGACCGATATGGGTACACACCTCCCTGTTGGCCCTATTTCGAAGAGGAGTATGAGGAGTTTGGGCAGTTGTACTCAGACGAGGAGGACTTGGAGACAGAGAACCGGGGTCTCCCCAATAATTTGTTTGGGGGGGCAAAGGCCTAATGGGCAGGCCGATGTACCCGTAGATGGGCAGCCAGGGCAGGCAGTATTAGCCCAACCAGGGTCCTGTGTGGCTCCATGTACACCCGCTAGTGAGCCATTGTGTGTACACAGACATTCCACCTGCCACAGGCCCCTACGCGGATATCCAACTGATACTGCCCCCCTCTCCATCAGGTCCTGTCTACAGACCTCCAGTCCCAACCTCAGCCAGCTCACCACCGGGACTAGGCCCCGCCACAGCCAGCTCCATGACGGGCTCCGCCACAGCCAGCTCCACGACAGGCCCCACCACCTGGGACCTGGAGTGCATTGCCCTGCCTCCGCCACTGGAGTTCGGGGACACAGCATCGGAACCAGGGCCCCCTGCTACGTCCTGCTAGGCTCTGGCCCAGCCTGACACGCCTCCAGCCTGGCCAGCAGAGGCGCCCTACCAGGCTGAGCCTCACAGTAACAGTATTTGCCAACTAGTAGGATAAATTAGGGAGGAGGAGAGCACATGTACTGTAGAATATTGCAGGAAGAACACCCCTGACAGGATGCCGGTGTCAGTGGTGGGCCTTCAGGGCCTGCAAGGCCTTCTCTGCAGGCCCAAAGATAGTCAGAATCAGAAATTTATTTTTGTACTTCTTTAATATATTTTTTCATTAACACTATATACACTCACCTAAAGGATTATTAGGAACACCCGTTCAATTTCTCCTTAATGTAATGATCTACTCAACCAGTCACATGGCAGTTGCTTCCATGCATTAAGGGGTGTGGTCCTGGTCAAGACAATCTCCTGAACTCCAAACGGAATGTCAGAATGGGAAAGAAAGGTGACTTAAGCAATTTTGAGCGTGGCATGGTTGTTGGTGCCAGACGGGCCGGTCTGAGTATTTCACAATCTGCTCAGTTACTGGGATTTTCACGCACAACCATTTCTAGGGTTTACAAAGAATGGTGTGAAAAGGGAAAAACATCCAGTATGGGGCAGTCCTGTGGGCGAAAATGCCTTGTTGATGCTAGAGGTCAGAGGAGAATTGGCCAACTTTGACTGAAATAACCACATTACAACCGAGGTATGCAGCAAAGCATTTGTGAAGCCACAACACGCACAACCTTGAGGCGGATGGGCTACAACACCAGAAGACCCCACCGGGTACCACTTATCTCCACTACAAATAGGAAAAGAGGCTACAAAAAAAATGTTGCCTGGTCTGATGAGTCTCGATTTCTGTTGAAACATTCAGTTGGTAGAGTCAGAATTTGGCGAAAACAGAATGAGAACATGGATCCATCATGCCCTGTTACCACTGTGCAGGCTGGTGGTGGTGGTGTAATGGTTTGGGGGATGTTTTCTTGGCACACTTTAGGCCCCTTAGTGCCAATTGGGCATCGTTTAAATGCAACGGCCTACCTGAGCATTGTTTCTGACCATGTCCATCCCTTTATGTCCACCATGTACCCATCCTCTGATGGCTACTTCCAGCAAGATAATGTGCCATGTCACAAAGCTCGAATAATTTCAAATTGGTTTCTTGAACATGACAATTTGTTCACTGTACTAAAATGGCCCCCACAGTCACCAGATCTCAACTCAATAGAGCATCTTTGGGATGTGGTGGAACGAGAGATTCGTGCCGTGGATTTGTATCCCACAAATCTCCATCAACTGGAAGATGCTATCCTATCAATATGGGCCAACATTTCTAAAGAATTAAGGCGGTTCTGAAGGAGAAAGGGGGTCAAACACTGTATTAGTATGGTGTTCCTAATAATCCTTTAGGTGAGTGTATATATTTTACAGTTCATTTCAATTAGTCTATAAGATAATTTCATTGCTACAGTATGCTCTCTTCAGTTGCCTTGCTTTTCGCGCAGCTCATATAAATGAAAGCTTTTATCCAATAAGATTTTTTCATCTTTGTTGTCTCCGGGTAGACTGGGGCATTCAGAATTCAGAGTGAATACCGTCTGCTGTTGAAGCCCATCAGAACCATGTTGTTGATTGTCATATTTTTAACCAATCAGATTTCAACTTTACCATGTTGGGTGTGTTCTTTGACCAACTAAAGCATTTCTGCAAGTCTAGCCTTTAGTCAGCATCATTTCTGTTGCTGATAGAGGAATGGCAGTTCAATAAAGTTCAGTAAAAAAAAAAGTTTGCCATCAAGAACTAGCTTACACCTGTCTCGGATTTCTATAAACTTTCCATTTTTAGATTGTTAGATTTTTTACTTTTAGCATTTTTTACTTTTAGCATTTGAGATCGACTCTCAGCACTGGGCAAGATGTTTTATTGGAACTTAACGCAAAGATGTGCTGTACAACCGCGTCATATAAGTCTTTAAAAAAAAAGAAAGGAGGACGGACTTCGTTTTCAAATAATGAGCAGCTTTGGTGAGTTTGATGGATTTTTATATATTTTTACTAGTAGGGCCTTAACGGTTCTTAACGGGGCTTAGTGCATGTACTGTATTTGTATTCAAGCAGGGGGAGATAAACAGACACACTTCATCCTGGCACCAGGCCTGTTAATACCTGTTAATTATCATTGCTTGCTTGTTTTAGATCACTACTGGTGTGAAGCATGTTCAGATCGTGTATATATATAAATACCTAACAAATATCTTAACAGAAAATTATATGATTAGGTCATAATCCATGTTTAGAAAAAGTCACTTCAAACAGACATTCTCATTTTACACAAAACGTCTGCAATGCTTAGTGCAAATGCAAACACAAACATGCAGCTTTTGCATTCGCTTTCACAAAGGTGTTTCTCTCATTTTATCTAATTAGAGAAGGAGGCATAAACTATTGACATGTGTAAGAAATATAACAAATTCTTGACCTCCAATGCAAATTATGTTCTTCTGGATATGTAGGAATATTTACTTTAGTTGCCTATATTTGAATTGGGTGATCAACATCTAAGAAATAGCAGATTAGCTTGATAAATGTGACATTTGGCATAGTTATTTAAAGTAGTTGTATTGGTACTCATATCAGCAAGTACCCAAATTAAATTCTCTAAAAATTGGTATTGGACCATCCCTAGACTATACTAAACTTGCTTTTGAGCTACAGTAACACGTTGAACACGTTTCTTTGCTTGGGAATAGTTTCATGTAGCCTATGTGGGGGGTTGAGGGTTTCGTAACACAATAGCTGTCACTCAATGTGAAGGCTGCATCCTCCGAAGGCCGTATTTGAAGGCTGATTTTGAAATTCTCAGAATGAAAAACTCTAGTCCTTGGTTGAAATTCGGAGGATCCTTGACATTGAAACAGTCCTTCGATGGAGTTCAATGACGTCACATCCTCAATTCTGGCTTCGGAGGATCCTTCCTTGACTTTGAGAACCAGCTAAATTCTGCACCTTTCGAAGGCCGCATTCGTCGGGGCGCGACGAAGGCGGCCCCACTTTGGAATGTCATTCAAATGCGACGCCAAATGCGCCCATAATTTTCTCGGGCAAATGAAGGATACAACAAAAGACACTTCGCAGTCTACCCTTCCCCAGAATTCATAGCGCACCGGTGACAACGCAATTGTATTAAAAAAAAATAGTTGGTGTTAATATTGTGGTGGCTGAGGATTCACATTTAAATGTAAGTAGTTTTTATTTGTTTTTTATTGTTTTTTCATGCTTTAACTGTGTGAAAATAACAGGGTTACAACTTGTCAACCCATTGGACCTGCCTCTCGCTTTGCTTCTTCCTGGACCTGTATTCTGCTAGCAACACTAACGATGATGTCACAAGTTCGGTATTATGCTAAAACCTTCAAAATAAAAGGCTGAATGTCAACACATATCAAAGTGTATAATTCCTCCAGTAACATAAATAAAATCAAAATGAAAATGAGCAATTCAGTCTCCATAGTTACTTGACATCACAAATGTAATGTAGGATGGCATCTCTATTCTCGCACTGTTTGCTAGGCGGTAATTGGGAACATCTGGTGGCTTAATCGGTAATCCAATGATGGCTACATTTGCAGCCTCCAAAGGCCATGTAGGCTTCAGTCTTCGAAGTCCTCGGCCTTCGAAGGATGCAGCCTTCACATTGAGACGCCACTAATAACTAGCTCATTGGCCATCAGAGCATGGTCTGGCCGAGGGGAGATTTAAAGTGTCACCTTTCTACAAAATTGATGCACACTTTTCTCTGCCAACTTCTTTATGATATCCTTCTGTTCTGGTCAGCACAAAGCGTGCCAGATAAAAAATATATCTTTAATTACCTATAATGTACATTTGTAAGCATAGGCCTTTGTTGCTGAATTACAATAATCTTAAATACAGTCATTAAATAAAAGCTAAATGACCAGGTAATGGTAGTTTATAACTAACTAGTTATCATAATTAATAGAAAAAAACAATTTGAATGCATCCTCTATAGACAAGCTGAGAAAAAAAGGAGTTGGTCGTGAACGGGCCTAGAACTTACAACTCTCTACACTAAAAAATGTCACTGTAATTGCAACTGATCTACCAGATACACGACCATGCTGTGGGGATTTTCTTGAAAAAAAAAATATTTTGAGGGAGCAGCTTTCAGAGGGGTAAAGTATTGTATGATGACTTAAAAACATCGTTTGTTACCCATTTTTGTCCCACAAAGTAAAACTGTACTTTGATATACTGTGTAAATAGTTCACATTTTTCACAAAAGATTCAGGGAAACATTCTGATTGGAAAATGCAGACGCAGTAGTCTACAATATTTATTTGCTTTCCTAAAGCTGTTTAAAAAAAAAAGGTGTTATTTAAATTAAGCAAGTAATTCTACTGTGTATAATAATACAATTACATTGATTTAATATCAGTCTATGTCCCCAAAAAACGTATCTCTAGGAAGCATTAGAACTGCTCCTGTTTCTATCTCAGTGGTCTAGCACCACCCAGCGACGAGTATAGACCATTTATCGGCAACTAAATGCACCGATTGGTGACGCAGTACAAAAAGCACCACCAAAGTGGAGAGGAAAAGGGTTTCTTTAATATAATGCAGCAATGAAACGCAAAATAGAAGACGGGCGGGGTTGACATAAAGGGTTCAACACGTAACAATGAACAATACTCGACAAGGAGCATACAGAAACACAGGCTTTAAAAGGGCTAATCAGTAATCACTACACCTGCAGACAGACCAAGGTGTCCTAATTATGAAGCTGGACAGACAGCTCCTACTATCCCTAGAGTTGCAGTACCCTAATTTGAACCAGATCTTTGCTTTTCAACAGCCAAAGAACCGGCTCTCGGCCTGGAAAACTAGTTCCAGAGCGGCACCAACACTTTGCTGCTCTAGAACCGTTCTTTACCACGTCATGCTTACGTCAGGGGCTGGGGCGGGGTTATTGTGACCAACACAAAAGATTTTGACCGCCATTGTTAAAAACCAGAAAGATAGTACAAAGATTGAAGAAAGATAGATTCTAAAGCGAAACAGTGGTTTTGGACTCGATCCTCAGCAACAGACTGGCGTGCCATATCACCCGGGCATTAAATTCACTCACTGCCATGCTCGAGTCTATGGTGGATGAGACGCTGCTGCGGGGCATTGCCAACAACGTTACTAACTTACTGTACTTATTCCGGTAAGTTTAATCTTTCAAATTTTTCACCTTGTTGCAAACCAACTATACTGTACATTTATTAGCTGTTTTGTTTACAAAGCTACAGTACTTATTAATAGGTGTGCTTGCTTGACCAACCAGCTAGCTGGCCTGCTATTGCTAACAATAATAGCTAAAGTTAGCATGCTACGTTCTATTGTCTGTACATGATATGGATCCATGGGTCTGAAACAAAGAATATATATAAAAAAGTTGGTGTACTAAACGTTACCAACGTAAAGTACGGTGTCGCAAAACGCAGACATTAGGGTGCAATGGAAACATTTGTGATTAAGACACATTCTTATTTTTGTTTATACAGCTTTTGCCATTGACAAAGGAGAATCTGACATGGTGCTACCGATACCACTGCACTGCATCTTACCAGCACCGTCTTACATCTCAGCAGAAACCTCAGAATCTGCCTCTGCCAGTCAGCCAACCAGAAAGGGTAAGGATTCTTGTTATGAGTGTCAACAAACTGAAACTAGGCACAGTGCAGGTATATGATATTAGACTTACATTATGATCACAGGTAACAGTGTAGTAATATTATCATATAATGGTATTGTTACAGTGCTTTACAGTCGCTAGGACACAAGACTTAGGTCACTTTTTTAAAACTCTTCATACAGTGAGCACAATAGAAGTACATGTGGCTAAACTGTGGATATTTTATCATTGCTTTGGCACTAAATGCATTCAATGACCACATCTTTCAAATTACATTAATTTTTTCCCCACTTCGACACAACAACCACCAAAACTCTGTGTACCTACAAGCCAATTTGCACATGCTTGCATACTGTTTTCAAAACTGTTAAACTGAAGTTCACAACAGTAACATAATACAACACTGAATAAGACAGCAATTTGCTACATTTGTACATTATTGTTGTAATTAAATATTTAAAATCTAAAAATTTAATTCTATAAAAGCAATTGGACAATTGTTAGGTGAGGAAACGGATGCAGAGAAGAAATCAGCCCACATTTTTAATTGTATGGAACAATGTGTCATTTCACCACTCCTGTGCAGTCACCGAGTGGTTTGCAGCCCATCCCAGAATGGTGTCACTTTTCCTCCCACCTTATTCTCCATTTCTCAATACCATAGAGGAATTATTTTCCTCATGGAGGTGGAATGTTTATGACCACCATCCACATGATCAAATGTCCCTCCTGGATGCAATGAATGCTGGATGCCTGGACATATCAGCAGAAGATTGCTAGGGATGGATCAGGCATGCCAGAAGTTTCTTTCCTATGTGTATTGCCCTAGATGACATAAGATGTGATGTGGATAAGAACCTGTGGCCTAATGCAGAAAACCCAGTGGATTGGCATTCGTATTGTATCTGTATTGGTGGATGGTGTATTCAAAATCTTATATTTTGGAATTACTCAGTGCAAAACAAAACATAACATATTAAAGCATACTGCATCATGTCTGATTCATGACAGTAACATGTATTTCAGTGAATTCTAAACAGTAGAGAGGTGTCCTTGTTTTGAAGAAGAAAACATTGTATAATGCTACCTGTTGTTGGTATTTTTCAGGTAATTGTGTGTTTGTAGGCTGTCAACCTTTGCTAGTGTTATGGAAAAATGTGTTGATTTGACACATGTATGAAGTGATTTGGTAGTTTTGGTGCATTTTGAATGCGAAATCAGTATGTGAAGAGTTTTGAAAAAGTGACTAAGTATTGAGAAACGTGTCCTAGCAACTGTAAAAAACTGTAATATGTTGCATTGCACAAGGAAGGTCTGTGTTAATTTTTTTGTGCATAGGCAAAAGGAAACAACACGAATGGGAGCTGCTGGAATATTTTGAGAGGTCGGAAGATAGGTTTATGCAGCACTGCAAGGACATGACTGATACCTTGCAGAAGAAAATGGATACAGACTCAGCTGCAATACTTGGAATCATGGAACGTATGGTCACAGTGATGGAGAGCCAATCCCACAGATGAATGCTACTGAACAGTATCAGAAAGAAACAATATTGCACACACTTAAATTTTGGGGGATTTTTGTATAGTGCACTTTTTTTAATAAATGTTTTCTAAAGAAACTTGTCTGCTTTAGTAAGCTTAATCAACAGAAACAAATTCAAGTAATCAAAGTTATTTAAAAAAATTATATTTACACTTGTGTGCATTAAACACTGCTGCATTTCAGCAAACCAGAAAGACAGAACTATTAACTCTGCAAGTAAATGTAAATGTTATGACAGTTTGATTGTTCAACAAAAACAGAACACAGGTAGAATTACAAATGTATGGCAGTATTGCTGTAAGAAATAATTTCCTCTACAAAAGTACTGTAATGCAGCACTGATGTCAGCCCCTTGTTGATTATCATGTTCAGGTAAACACCTGGGGCCTCATGTATAAACATTGCGTACGCACGAAAAGCTTGCGTACGCTGGTTTCCAAGCACACGGTGTGATGTATAAAAAATTACTTGACGTGAGAATGTGCGGTCCGTCACGGAAACTTTTGAGCAGGCGTGAGAATGTGCGGGCCGTACGCAAAGTCTTGTTTGGCTCTGTAACGTGACAAATTCTAACTGAAAAGTGCCATAACTCACCAAAAA
>JACXGM010041335.1:0-10079 GCA_016801145.1 Umbra pygmaea
CTGGATTGAGTGTTTTACACTTATTTCAAGTGATTACTCACTTTTCTAGAGCCTAGATATTTTTTCTTATTTCAAGAAATCTTACCAAGTGTAATTGTCTTACCCCACTGGCAGTTAATTTCACTTGTTTATAGTCTGAATCTTCTCAATTAAAGTTTTTTTTTTCTTATATTTAGATGGTAAATTTTTGCAGTGTATGCATCCAGTACACGAGGGTATTAACGTTATCAAGTCACCATTTACACCGCTCACACATCGTACTATACAACAACATTATTTGACACAATTTTGAACTAACTACCTAGTGCTTGGTTTTTGTAATAGTCTATGAGAATGAGAGACATAATATACTTGATTTAATGAGGTAATAATCATTTTCATAATGAGTATATGGTCTCAATCGCTAGATTTAAGCCTTCTGTAATTTATCATGATGTTCATTTTTTTAATTAGGGTCTCGTTGATTTTAAAATTGGCAATAAGGCAAAGGGGCATTTAGGGCGTGGCTATGGCGTTCGGTTGTACGACAAGACACTCAAACGAGTTGGCAGCTCACTTTTTCTGGTAAGTAGCGTTACATTTTGTTTTAAAACTGTTTTTCTTTAGCATCCCAATTAATATCAGTTAGCTAGCTAGTTTACTCCTCCCTCTCGTCTAAAATCGTCACATCCGCAACCAAGATGTCTGCGCCTGTAACGGCAAATCCGATGACCCAAATCAAGATCTTCAAAAACCAAAGATCACATATGGTTATATCCAGTGATTTATACAATCTATGGTTTAAACTGAAGACCCGCCTTGATGAGTGGTCTGACAGTTAACATTTTCATGATCTAGTTTTGTTCCTAAAAGAACGTTGTGATTTGAAAATTGAAAAGCATTTCACTGGGGGCGCTGTTTAGCTTAATCTATTTTAATATCATCCACTGCATAGCACATTCGAGTCTTTGAAAATGAAATGTCAAATGCCGTTTCCATTTCCATTTTCAAATAGTTAGAAAGAGCATTTTAGTCTTTGAAAATGAAATGTCAAATGCCGTTTTCATTTCCATTGTCAAATAGAAAGTGCAGTTTAATTTTAATTGAGACTTAAATAATGTTTGTACAAATGGGAAATTAGGCTACATTGTTTATATCGCATTCATTAACATTTGAATACAGCCCTTTTGTATAGCGGGTTACGTCTTTGAAACTGAAATGTCAAATGGTTATTCCAATTCAATTTTAATATTGTCATAGAACGCCTATATGATTATGTGAAATTTCAAATAGAATTGGATTATTGCAAACCAGGGGCCAGCAGGAGAAGCCCCTCACTGCAGTGTGCAATTCGGGGTGTGCCTCAATGTGGGTGGTCAAACATCTATGCAGTGTGCCCTTACCATCTCCTAATCCTAAACTTAACCATTACAACACATGTGCTGGTACCACTTTATATAATATTTTTTCCCATCTCCTAATCCTAACCTTAACCATTTCAACACATATATTAAATTTCTTCCCATCTCCTAATCCTAACCTTAACCATTACGACGCATGTGCTGGTTTTAAAGAAATGGTGGATGGGGTCAAACGTGGGAGGAGTCAAAACAAGAACCCTTGTACAGCACACTGCATAGACGTTTGACTCCACCCACATTGAGGCACACCCCAAATTGCACACTGCAATGAGGGGTACTAGGCCAGCAGAGGGAAAATATACAAACTAGGTTAAAGGAGCACAGGACATGGCATTAGCAATGATATTATCCTTACCACTAATGTGTCTAATATCAAGGTTGAATGGCTGCAAAAACAAAGCCCAACGCATCAAGCGCTGTTTGGGATTTTGCAGGGACTTCAGAAAGATGAATGGATTGTGGTAAGTGAATACAGTTAAAGAGGTCAAACCGGAACCAACATAGAGCCCAAATGAGCCCTAAAGCCTCCTTTTCAATTACAGAATAATTTTGCTTAATAAATCTCCAGGAGAAGAAACTGACTGGACACTTAACATTGTCATAATTTTCTTGGAGAAGCACAGCCCCAGCACCAATTTGACTGGGGTCTACCCGCAATTTGAACGATTTCACAAAATTTGGTGCTGCCAACACGGGTGCCAAACACAAAAGAGCCTTAACTGCATCAAATGCCTCTTGACACTGGGTGGACCAGATAAGTTCAGCCTTAGCCTTCAACAGATTGGTCAGTGGGGACACTACTACAAAATAGTTTTTACAGAAAGCATGGTGGTGCCCCACCATTCCCAGGAAGCACACTAGTTATATATTTGTGGAGGGCTGTGAAAAATGCTTCAAAGCCTGGACCTTGGCTTCCACAGGACAGACGAAACCCTGACCAACAACTTTGCCAGTTGTTGGCTAAGCTACATGTGAGTGTAGCTTTGGCAAACTCACACTTTGCCAAATTGATAGTCAACCTGGCCCACACCAGTCTTAAATAGGGCTTGCACTCTCTGGACATGCTCCTCCCAGGAGTCTGAGTAAATACACGGCACACCCCTCCAGACCTGAGACCACCCGATTCATCAGCCTCTGGAAGGTGGCTGGAGCATTCCACAAGCCAAAAGGCATCACTGTATAAGTGAACAAACCAGATGGAGTTATAAAGGCAGCAATCTCTTTTGGTAAGAGGAACTTGCCAATATCCCTTTAAAAGATAAAATTTGCTAACATACTTTGCTGACCCATCTATATAGTCCTCCATGACAGGAAGAGGGTAAAGGTCTGCTTTAGTAACATTGTTTTGTTATAATCAGTGCAGGGTCTGAAAGTGAAATCAGACTTTCTGACCAGAAGATAGGGTGAAGCCCAATTTGAACAACATGGCGCAGCAATACCATTGTCCGACATATACCACACCTCTGATTCCAATTTCAGTCTCTTCTCATCAGAAACACAATAAAATCTTTGTTTGATAGGCTTAGCTTCTCCGATGTCTATGTCATGGTCAACTAAGTGGGTTCGCGATAGGTTGTTAGAAAACAAAACAGGGTCATTTCTGATAAGAGCTACCAATTCATTAAGTTTCTCAGAGTCTAGATGATCTACCAAAACCCCAAGGTTTTACAACGTCTGGGAGTTTTTCAACCGACCTTGCAAGACCTCATCGGAAACCATACCTACCTCCTCTTCTCCCTTCTCCACAAAGTTAAAGCCACAAGATGCAGTGACTGGAGCAGCAGTCAACGCTGACCTCACTGCTGGAGTGCCTTCAACTTTGATCATGGGAATGATAACAGCAGCTGGTAGCAGCCAAGGTAACCCCTCTTCCCAATCTGCAGACAGTTCTGTACAGTACGCATGAAGCAATGGGTTTAAAGTTTGGGTATGGAATGCAGTAGACCTGTTGTGTTTACCTTAAATCTGTTTAAGAACCTGAGCAAATAAATGGGAGTTAAAGTTAGACCCCCGGTCTGACTGGATTATTTCTGTAATCCCAAATGTTGAAATAAATTGAGTTAATGCTGTAACTACTGATTTTGTGGTTACGGTACGCAACGAAAATGATGCCGTCTGTCTAGTTGCTTGACACATAACAGTTAATAAGTAGCTATGACCTGGCTTGGACCATGGTAAAGGCCTGACACAATCGATAATAAGATGCTCAAAAGGCTGCCCTATTGGATATAAAGGTGTGGCTTTACAACCTGGTTTGGCTTGCTTGAGCACCATGTGAAGTTTGCAACACTTTATTTTGCAATGTAGTAGGTACAACTACTTGAAATCTGGTTCTCCTAGACCCTGATCAAAGTGTGGAACCCATTTCCTGACCAACAGCCCATCAAGAAGAAAATAACACTGAGCACTATTTCTCACCACTGAATCAGGAACAACTTTACCAAACAGATCGGCCAAAGTTGTATCGGCCTTTTGCTCAGCCATCAATGAATATCTAGAACTAGTCAACTGTTCTGTCTGGAGTGTAACTGGCAACTCAAGACTTTCTGGCTTACTCTCAACTTCCTTACGAGAGACAGAGCGGGTAACAGCACAAACTGGAAATACCTCAGGAGACACACTGCTGCAATCTGGAGATACACTTGCAGGGGGCACTGAAGATTGCTTCTTAAAGATGTTTAGTTTGCCATCTGCCCACACCTTACTACCTGCCAAGTCATTCCCCAAAATCATGTGGACTCCCTCTACTGGCAACTGGGGTCTAATCCAAACAGCTACATCAACCTTTGCCAGACCACATTGGTTGCCATCTAACAGGGACACCACACCATCTGAAATAAAGGTGGAAAAATCACAGTGGGAAGACTGAGAACCAAACTCAACTAGTGGCTGAAAAAACTCACCCTGGTAGTCAGAGGCTTTAACAGGAGCTGCCAACAGAGCAGGTTTAACTTGACCTGACTTTTGTTATTTACAGGATCTCACAAAAGTGAGTACACCCCTCACATTTTTGTAAATATTTGATTACAAACATTCATGTGACAAAACTGAAGAAATTACACTTTGCTACAATGTAAAGTACTGAGTGTACAGCTTATATAACAGTGTACATTTGCTGTCCCCTCAAAATAACTCAACACACAGCCATTAAGTTCTAAACCGCTGGCAACAAAAGTGAGTACACTCTTAAGTGAAAATGTGTTCTGATCTTTCTGTCAGAACCAGCATTAACTGTTTCAGAAATTTGAGCTACAGTGGCTCATCTGTTGGATCAGACCACACAGGCCAGCCTTCGCTCCCCACGTGCATCAGTGAGGCTTGGCCACCCATGACCCTGCCGCCGGTTCACCACTTTTCCTTCCTTGGACCACTTTTTTTTGTAACTTAGATTTTATTGATTTTTAGCCTAAACAATAAAGAACAAAGAACGTAGCATAGTGTCAGTGGGATACATGTTCTTAGAAGCAATACTCAAGTGTCTCTGGCATCAACGTTTTCGTTGGTGACTCTGCATTGTAATTTGGTAATCTGTAAATGTTTCTCTTTTCTTATCATATTTTGATTGCTGGAGTCTCAATATATACGTCAATCTTTCCATGTAGAGTATCTCCTTGACTACGTCCAGCCAGCTCCCTTAGTGTGGGAGGGTCCTCTCTGCACCATTTTCTGGTGATTGCCTTCTTGGCCGCAGCCAACAGAAATTTAACCAAGTATCCATCTTCATGCTGTACTTTATCCGCTGTCAGGTTACACAGATATTAATAGATAATATTATTATTACATATGTTGTGTATTTTAAAATTTGGTCTTTGTTTTGGGAGTAATAAAGAACCTGATCATATTTTTCCAGCAAAATTCTTTCCACATCCTGGAGTTGGTAGTGGTTCGTTGTACATCACATATGTTAAACCAGTCCTCCTCAGTTAATGTCATTTTACTTTCTTTTACCTATAGCATTTTCTGTTTGGGTCTTGGCATTTTGATGTGAGTCATCCACATCAATGATCAGACTTTATTAGCAGATGTAATTATGTTTTTAGAATAGTCACCGTCATAGACGTATGCCAGTAACTGTAGTGGACACAGTATTTTGTAATGTTTGGTGAGTTATGGCACTTTTCAGTTAGAATTTGTCACGTTACAGAGCCAGATAAGACTTTGCGTATGGCCCGCACATTCTCACGTCTGCTCAAAAGTTTCTGTGACAGTCTGCACATTCTCACGTCAAGTTAATTTTTATACATCACACCATGTGCGTGGAAACCAGCGTACGCAAGCTTTTTGTGCATATGCAACGTTTATACATGAGGACCTGCAAGGACCCTGGTTTTGTCTTTTTCAAAGATGTCTCTAATTTGGTAATACTTAAAACCGGTCATAATCCTCCAGTCCAAATTTTCTCTTCAGTTTTTGAAAGCTTTTAGTTTCGCCCCGATCAATTATTGTGCATATTGCTGTAATTCCCTTATTTATCCATTGTTCATAAATACTATCCATTGCCCCTGGTTTAAATTTAGAATTCCAAATTGGCCAGCTCAAATCACTGTAAACCAGATATCCAGAGTGAATCGATTAATTGGATCAAGCATATTCTTATCATTTTTAAACATGTCCCTGTTTGCAATCATACTTTAAATATGGTAACCCTCTCTTTTTAATTCAATATCTTTCCACCTTGCAGTATACTCGGGATCACACCAATACACCAAAGGTCGAATCTGTGCGGCATAGTAATATTCTAAGAGGTTTGGTAAGGCTAACCCTCCTCTTTCCTTAGGAATCTGAAGAGTTGTGTACTTTATCCTTGGCCTCCCCCCCCCCAAATGAGCCGTGAGTTTTTTTTGTTCCATTCTTTGAATTGTGATATGGGAATTTCTGTTGGTAATGATTGAAACAAGTTTAAAATTCTCGGTAACACATTCATCTTTATGATTTCTATTCTTGAGCTGAAATCCAATGCTAGCGCCGACCATCTTTCCATATCATTTTGAATGTCTTGATTTAGAGTCAAATAATTTTTTGTACGGTTTTGTACGGTTTTGTTAAGTTGCTACTAATAATTACACATACGTATTTTATTTTTTTTGCTTCCCATTTTGAATTTATATGCCTGGTGAATGGCTTGGGGTGGGGTATAATTTATAGGTAGTACCTGTGTTTTTGTCATATTGACCTTATAACCTAACAAGTAATTAAATGAATCCAGTCTTTCCATAAGTCTTGGAAGACAAACATCCGGTTGTTTTAGACTGATCATAACATCGTCTGCAAAAAGCCCAATTTTATGTTCCGTGCCTTTCACCTCTATCCCCGCTATACCTTCATCTTCTCTTATTGCTTGGGCCAAAGGCTTGATAAAAATCGCAAAAAGAGTTGGTGATAAGCAACAGCCCTGTCTGGTAGATCTTTCCAGTTTAAACCAGTCAGTGAGACTGCCATTTATTTTAATTCTAGCCTTCGGGTCTTGATATAGTGTTTTAATAATGTTTACTGAGTCTGCACCAAAGTTTTCTAAAGTAAGGTAAAAAAATGTCCAACTATCGAAAGCCATTTCTGCATCCAAGCTGAGCAGCAGTGCACTTTCTCAATTTTTTTTACTTCTTCAATTATATGTAGAGTCGTCCTTATATTGTCCTGTGTTTGGCGTCCTTCAATAAAGCCACATTGATCTTCGTTAATTAGTTCTATCATAAAATATTTGAGTCTCTTAGCTAGGATTGTTGTAAATATCTTATAGTCATAATTGAATATTGATATTGGCCTATAGTTTTCACAGAATTCCTTATCTTTCCCTCCTTGGGAAGCACCGTGATCATGGCTTCTTTCCAAGAGGGGGAAATCTTACCTTTTTTTAAGGTTTCATTGAATGCTGCTAATAACATTGGACCCAGCTCCTTTTTAAACATTTTGTACCATTCAGCAGGGAATCCGTCACTTCCCTGGGTTTTATGTGTCTTTAACTTTGTAACGTCCGGCCCATGGTGGGCTGGGATAAGGGCTCCTTTGTTGGTTATGTCTCTTGTGTATATGTCTCCCTTGTTGTATTCAGTGTTGTACACGGTGGTTACGTTAGTCTGGTTATTCCCTCATGTGTCCTTCGTAGTTCCTGCCCTGTGTGTTTCAGTGTCTCTAAGTGTGCTCCCTCATGTGTTGTGTTATGGCTCCATCTTGTGTCTGGTTCATGCTTTGCTTTGTGGTTACGTCATTTAGGTTACGTCATTGTTAATTAGGTCCCCAGATGTTTCTTGTTGAGTCCTCGTTATGTCAGTATATAGGTTCTGTTTTTGTGTTTCCCTGTCGTTCAATGTATCCTGTTACGCGTTCTGTGGTGTCCTTATTTGCTTGTTTTGCCCCACGTGGCTGTATTATTTTAAACCAAGTAAGAGTATTATTTAATTACGCTATTGGTCTGCAATTCCATCACACAACGCACTACATTGGGTCCGTGACAAACTTATTAATGGCTTCTTCCAATTCCTTTGCTGTGATACATTAAATCATACATTTGTTTTGTTTCTCTCCTATTGTTGGTAAATCTAATGAACCTAAAAAGTTTTTTACTAATTCCTCATCTGCCGAGTCTGGTTGTGTATACAGCTTTTTGTAATACTTTTCAAATACTTTTTCTATATTTCCTGGTTCAAATTCTAGTGAATTGGTTGTGGGATCTCTGATTTTATGGATTATATTCATGAGTTGCTGTTTCCTTATTTGCCTAGCTAGTAATTTTGTTGCTTTGGAGCCTGATTCGTAGTAAGTTTGCCTTAGGAATCTAGATTTCTTTTCCACTTAAGTCTCCTAGTATCTCATTCACTTTTGCCTTTGCTTCCTTGATTTGATGAAGCACACCTGCATCTATTGAATCTTAATTGTGAAGAGGGGAAGTAGAGGGGGGAGAAAAACGACACAGCAGCTCCATCTAGGGGACAATTTACATCCCTGAGGGTAGTGATTGAACCAGCTGCACCCACTAATTAGAAAATGTGTTTTTCTATTTAGGAGATGACTGACGGAGAGCAAGGGGGAACGGAGAGAGAGAAAAAGCCGACCGCTAAGAAGGAGGGGGAGATAAACGGAGATAAGACAATACGGTTGTATGTGAAGGTGTGATGGCTTATTATAAGAAGGGAAATAACTAACCCTCCACCTGCGAGTGGGAAGCCTGAGTTTGTTAGTCTCTATATGAGCGAGCATTGACTTACAGGGACGAAGAGCCCTTGATAATATAGTTTTTTTTTTAACGCAAAGCTGTCTCTGCCTCATCTTTTATTCCTGTCCCGCGGGTGATAATAATCATACGATTACAGTGGTGGAGGATGCAGGCATTGTGTTGAGGAGAGGCGGAGGCTAGTTGTACCTGAGTACCTGTATATCTCATTTGAGCTACCCCTACGCTGCGTCGGAGCAATGGATGCGGATCTGGCCCGACACCTAGCAGCCTGCGTGTTGGCACAGAAAGAGACGCTGGATCTGCTCAGAGAGGAGTTAGCGAGGAGGCCAGCCGCCCAGACCAGGGGAGGTCCTAACGTGAGCGCGCTCGTACCCCGACTGGCCAAGGAAGATGATGTGGAGGCATATCTTACGGCTTTCGAAAGGACGGCCGCAAGGGAAAACTGTCCGAAAGAGGACTGGGCCAGCCTTATATCCCCTTTATTGTCCGGAGAGGCCCGGTTGGACGAACCCATGCCCACGGAACAGTCCACTAGTCAGGGGTTGCCCAAGGGTAGGCCCCCCCAGCCATGTTGGCACACGGAAATGTCGCCAGCCCGGCGTGTGCCGGTACGGGTCCGGGGAACGGATTGGGAAGCTTTCCTGGATTCGGGGAGTATGGTATCGCTGGTACGAGAGGGCCTGGTGGGGGACATGCCCCTGACGGAACAAGACACGGCAGTATCCTGTATTCATGGCGACACGCGTCGATACCCCACTACCCGGCTTACTCTGAACACCCCAGGCGGTAAAGTGACAATGACCTTTGGTGTGGTCCCGCAATTGAAGGTGGCGGTGTTGCTGGGGAGGGACTGCCCGGCCTTTGACTGTCTATGGCAGATGGCCGAGAAAGGAACCAAGAGTGCAGGGGAAAGGCGATCTAGAGGAAAAAGCGAACCAGGGAGGGCGTACGGAACCCATAAACTGCCCAAGCCGGGGAGACGGAACCCCCATCCGGGAGAGATCAAAGAGGCTCTAGCAGGAGAGAGAGTGGGGACACATGCTTCCGCAGGAGAAGACCCTCCCAGGCTGGATCCACTCACACAGGTATTCAATGACACCTCAGAAGACGGTACGTGGCCGGGGCTCGAAAGCTCAGGGAGGGGAGCGGAGAGCACCCCCCCCCCTAGCCAAGAAGAGGAGGTGAAGGGGGAACAGTTGCGACTACTATTCCAGGAATCCTCTCGAGACAGCACCTGGCGGGGATTTAACACTGATAACTCAGACAGCGACACAGAGCAACCCCCCCCACGGCTAACAGGGGGAGACCGTGGGATGTCAGAGGAATTGAGGGGACAGTTTGGCACCGCGCAGCACCGCGACCCAGATGTTCGACACGCCATGAGGAAAGTGAAGACCATCGATGGGCGCAGGGTGGACGGGGGAGGTGAGTTGTCCTATCCTCATTATTCAATAAAAAGGGGACTGTTGTATTGGGTAGCCCATAGACGGGGGGTGGTGCTGGAGTTA
>JACXGM010041336.1:0-10078 GCA_016801145.1 Umbra pygmaea
GCACGTAGCTCACATTATGAGGGGAAGTTATTATTTTCTTATAACTACTGTAGAATGGTGACATTTGCTACATTCCTGAGTGTCTAAGCTTTCTGTAGATATATAACATGTATATATTTATCCTAGTAATAGGACTTGTGAACTGTGATTGTTTGGACTTGTGAACCAGTTTTTGGGGGTGGTGGGGGGCAGAAATCTCGCTGCGGCGGGAGAGTGCTCCCTAAGTAGTTAAAAGTGGCAGGCTCGACAATCCAGGGGAGACGCGCTTAATTCCTGCCGGTTCCATAGTGAGAGTGGCGCTGCGAGAGACATTTTGGGCGATACTGCGGCATATTAAATATATTATACAAAAAATGTCGGCGTGAGAAATACAATGTGTGCCGGGAGTCCTTGACAATAGAGTGAAATTAGTGACTGTCACGCTCAGTGCGTGACTCTTGAGAGCCCTTGTATCTTTTGATATTATGTATATATTTTGTTATATTCTACTTTTATATATTACCATCAAAAACAACAAATCTCCATTAATTAATTTGTTGAGATTTACTTAGGCCTATAAAAACACAACAGAGGTGATGCTCTTGATCGCTGGATGCAGTGATGGCTGGAGGAGAGGGCGGTTTTTAATGAGGGTGATTCGTTTGCTAATGATACTGCTGGGCGTCAGCAGTTGGCGGTTATTGGTAGTTTGGAAGGCCTGGTGGTTCTAGTGTTAAGCAGGCCACAGGTTTCAAGCAATATGGGAAGGAGAAGGATTTCTCTGCTGTGGAAAAGCTACAAATAGTGCAATGCCTTTGACAAGGTATAAAAAAATTAGATATTTCACAATATCATAAGCGTGATCATCGTACTGTGAAGAGATTTATGGCTGATTCAGAGCACAGATGGGTTCGTGCAGATAAAGGCATATCAAGGAATGTTACTGCCAGACAAATTCATCGGATTAGAAGAGCAGCTGTTAAAATGCCATTACAAAGCAGCAAAACGTTATTTGAAGCCTCTGGAGTCCCGCGAACAATGTAGGATCCTCCAGAGGCTTGCAGTTGTGCATAATTCTAATATTTGGCCACCCCTACCCAATGCTCACAAGCAGAAATGGTTGAGTGGGCCCAGAAATACATAATTTTCAAACAGTCTTGTTTACTGATGGGTGTCGTACAACCATGGATGGTCCAGATGGATGGAGTAGAGTATGGTCGGTGGATGGCCACCATGTCCCAATAAGGCTGCAACTTTAGCAAGGAGGTGGTGGAGTCATGTTTTGTGCCAGAAACATGGGGAGAGAGCTGGTAGGCCCCTTTAGGGGGGGTGAGAGATTGTTTGCCCTGAAGGTGTGAAAATAGAATCAGCAAAGTATATATAGTTTCTGACTGACCACTTACTTCTATAATACAAAATTAAGAACATTGCCTTCCGTAGCAAAATCATCTTCATGCTGCAATGAATAGCTCTGTGTCATTGGCTGCTATGGGCATAAAAGGAGAGAAACTCATGGTGTGGCCCCAAACCTCCCCTGACCTAAACTCTATTGGGAGCCTTTGGAGCATCCTCAAGCAAAAGATATATTAGGGTGGGAGGCAGTTTACATCAAAACAGCAGCTCTGGGAGGCTATTCTGACATCCTGCAAAGAAATTCAAGCATAAACTCTCCATAAACTCACAAGTTCAATGGATGCAAGAATTGTGATATTAAAGAAGGGGTCCTATGTTAACCTACCCTATTAAGATTTGTTTGATTGAAATAGCTTTTGATTTCAGTAAATAAGACCTCCTAATGCTGCAAATTCAACAAATGACAATTTTCGGTTCATTACAACCTATAACATGTTTTGAAACTTTGTTGTGCATAATAATTTGGAACAGTGCATTTTGAGTGATAATTTTTGAAAAAAATACTGTTTTCATTGGGTAGTTTGTTCAATGACTTTCGACTTATACCCTAATGGTTGGTGACTTGAAAATTATACTGACTGTCATTTGCATCGACTATTTAGGAAAATCAGTGTAAAATATAACTTGCATAATAATTTGGAACATAATGTAGAGCTAAAGTGAATGTCTCAACCCCCCACACAAAGGATGTTGTAGTGGGGGTAGGGTTTTCAACACTTCTGACCTTTCAGCTGTGGTGGGTTGTGGGTACAGAATCAGTGTTTTACAGTGGTGATTATGAAGAAGACACCACCCCACCCACCCAAGTAAGACAAGCAAGCTCCCATTCTTCTGTTGCAGCACCACAGCTTTCCGCCTCTAATGCAGCACCGCAGCTTTTCACCTCTACTGCAGCACCACAGCTATCCATCTCTACTGCACGACCACAGCCTTCCGTCTCTACTGCAGCCCCACATCTTTCCGCCTCTACTTCAGCGCCACAGCTTTCCGCCTCTACTGCAGCACCACAGCTTTTTATCAGTGACAACGCAGCAAACACTTTGCAAAGTTGCAAAAACATTGCCAGTGGCAAAAAATATCCTTGGACACTGTTCAATAATTTTTTTAATATTTAGGACTCACTTTCTTTTTTGCACTTGTGAGGCTTACAAATATCTTGGACTACTGCAAAAAGAATACAATTTTCAGCCTACAGATTCCCCACTTATTGCTGACACGTGACAGGTTTCAGGTAATTTCCTGGAACATTCACAAGTGACCCTGAGGAAGATGTCCAAAACGACAGGATGAAAAGGACACAAGCTTATGACTGGTTTCATCTGATGCCCTTTTTAGATGACATCAGAGAGTCATGCAAAGCATTTTACCACCCAAGTCAGAACCTTTCAGTGAACAAGAGGATGGTGGCAACAAAGGCCCACACTTTTGTACTGGCAGACAGCATCAAAGGGTACACTTTGGATTTGGTTGTATACACAGGAAAGTCTGTTTGCTTCTGGTGTAGGACTGGCATATAACTGTAATATGTCCCTCATAAACAAACCACACCTAGTAACAATATTTAAGTAGACAACTTTTACACAAGTCCAAAGTTATTCAAGGATCTGTGCTGTATGAACTTTGGAGCATGCTGCACCTACAGAGACAACAGACAAGGATGCCCCTGTACAACCAAAAATACCATGAAGAAAAAGGATCCGAGGGGCACCATCAGGTGGATCCGTGACGGCCCTCTGGTTTTTGTCAAGCGGATGGACACTCAGGAAGTCTCTTTCTGCTGCACAATTCAAACTCAGGATGGACACTTCACCACCAAATCCATTCCATGCCCGGCCGCTGTCACAGACTACAACAGGAATATGGGAGGTGTTGGTCTTTCTGATCAACACTTTTAATACTACTCAGTTCGTCACAAAACAATGAGATGGTATGGGACAGCTTTTTTAATTTTTTGGACATTGCTGCGACCAACAGCTTCTTGCTTCACAAGGAATTTTGTGCAGAGAAGCAGCAACAGCCCATGACCCACAGGGCTTTTCTGAAGAAGCTGACAGCCTAGCACTGTGGTGTCACAGTTGATGTCCCCCCCACTCAACAACGACTGACCATGTACCTGTGCCAATGTCTGAGCAAACAGAAACCAGCAGGTGGGGCTCATATGGTAAGAAAACATATGTGAACTGCAGGCAGACAAGGCAGGTCAAACAGTCAACCCCCCGGAAATGCAAAGCATGTGATGTGTTCCTCTGTGATATTGCAGACAGGAACTGCTTTGAGTATTGCCATCAATAAATGTCATGAGGGCAAATACATGATCACTTTTTCTGTAAAAATGTAAATAGTTTTAGTTCTGTATAATGTTCCTTTCTGAGCGCCAAGACTCAAAAGACACAACACAACTGTTTTACAGAGGAAATATGCTTAGCTTTTATTATTTTGTTTGCGATTTAAATAAATATCTGAGTGATTAAATTTCAGCTTTATTTTTTAATTTGTCTTTATGACCACATAACTTATTTTACATTGAAATGACATCAATGCAGCAGAAATATTCTGACAGCCCAATTTTTCCGGACAAAATATGTTTGTAGATAACCTGTGCACAACAGGGTTGGTCCGTGTACCCCGCCGCCAACCGTAATCCTACATTAAATAGGCTGACGGATCGTATTTTTTGTACATTTCTGGCTCTTTATTCGTTTTCTGTTGCGGAGAAATTGACACATCTCTGCCTGTTCCGTTTTCCGTCCTTCAGATGGAAATCGGAATACGAACAGAGCAGCGGTAGGAGGAGAAAGGGGAGGGGCTGCCATACAGTGTGCCTTCATTTAGTTTTGATTAAACCTAACTTCCGTTAAAGTCCCTGGATATCTATGGTAAATTCTCCCAAAACAGGTGAAGAGTGTACGTTCCGACAGCTGCCTGTGTCACGTGAGTGCTTTTGCGTTCTTTGCTAAATAAAATGTGAAGTTCAAGGAAAGCACGCTAGAGTTAGCTACATTACTGCACAAAGCTATGTTAACAAGCTAAATGTAGACTGGCCTGCAAATGCAGCGGTTTAGCTCGCTACTTTAACTGCTAAATTATATGTACGTGGACTTGCTTGTAATGTCGTCAAAATAATTTGTGTAACAGTGACAAAAACAGGTTTTTTTAAGCCTACGTGTTTAATATTTGACAATTTTCTGATAGTCACTCCAATTGAATATGGTTGTGCATTTTTTGTTTTGGGGGCTGCAGAGTCATATTGAAGCAATTCTATAAGGTTAGTTGGCCCACATTTCAAAGTGGGATCTATTTATAATTTATTGTGTGTGCTTCATATAGGCTGGCAAACAGGACAAGACTAACACAACCACAGGAAGAGACTGTCTAAAATGTCCCTTATTGCAGAGGATCATCATAAGCATCATAAAGGACAGCTGTATTCCAAACATTCAATTATGTCTGACCTAACTACCACTCCCAAACACTGATACCCCTACAACCATACAAATTTCACACAATCTCTAAAAATATATTTTCTACCTCAAACATTCAGGTGACCCGTGCAATACAGAGGTGTTAACCAGACAGTGCAGCTCTATTCCTGGACCTGTGTCTCTTCCTTTTTATGGTTAGGTTTATGAAAATATATGGGGTAAATGGTGACAATATGTACATATGTGTTTTCATTTGCCTGTTTGTATGTCCCCCAATGTTGATACTCTGGTTCTCAACACATACCAAGATGACAACATGGATTTCAGACATTTATTTTATTTTAAATATATTCCACAATATCAAAACTGATGTTTTAAACATGTTTTGTATTTTTTGGCTTTATATTATGTTATGCAGAAAGATCGGTCTCAAAAGGTTTGTTTGTAAATATAAACAAAGTGCAATGCCAACTTAAACAACAATATTATGTCAACTCGACTGATGGTTAAAAGGCTGTATGTAGCTGTTAAGTACGTGGTGGCATACTCCTGGTAAGAAATGAGAGACTACTGTTGTCTTGTAGGGAAGGAGATGCCATTTTCTTTTAGGTAGAGTGAGTAGATCTTTTAAAACAGTGGTCCTCAAACCCTTCCATGGAGGGCCTAGTGTATGCTGGTTTTTGGTCTTTCCCTTCAATTAGAGCATAATTAGGACCTAGACTTCCAGGTGAGGGGAGATCCTAACCAATTAGTGAGCTACTACATCAGGCTTGTACAAGGTAAAAGCAAAAACCTGCATACACTAGATCCTCCATGGAAGGGTTTGAGGACCACTGTTTTAAAAGATCACATGTATGCAGAACTTTTGAAGCAGTGTAAGAATTGCACATACACAGCATGCATGTCATGACACAAAATGAGATTCAATTTGTGAGATTTAGAGCATGAAGTGTAACAATTCAGTTAAATTTACATTTTATCGATGAAGAAAACAATTGGTATGTCAATTCTGTTGCTAGTGAAGATATTTTGGGGTGGTTTTGAGCAATAAATGGTCTGTCTCCCTAATGCCAGAACATGTTACAAAAAACATAATTCCAGGTTTTAGTAGACAAATATATATAAAAAATATTGGTCAAATCTGCTTTGTGTTTAAATCCGCTTTGTGTTTAGTGAATCAATGTATTTCATATAAACAAATCTCCAGGTCTGGTGCTCATAAAATCTAAGTATCCAGCTATTAACAACAGAGCCATTTAACATTAGAGCTAATAGAGTAAGGTAGATTTTGCAGCTTTAAAAATGTAATAATATTTCAAATGCATGCATAGACCGAAACGAGCCACATAGATATAGTTTTTGCTCCTCCTTTTGGAGGCCACAACTAAAATAAATTTCTTAAAGGTGCAATGCATAATACAGTCACATGACTGATGACGACGACAAAGTTTTTACAGACATGGGCATGCGCGAACAAACACACACACACGAGACGCAAAAACAGTGTGGAGGGAAAATAGCAGCCATTTTAGAAATGAGGAAGTAGCATTATGCTAACAAAAACAAATGAATTAACAGAGACTGTATAAAGTACACTAATAGTGTGGAAATGATCCCCAAATATATTTTTGATCTAAACATTGGATGATAAAAGGACCCAAAATAAAGTACAAGACAATATTGACCATATGGGCCAGAGTAGGGTTGAGACTATTGGAAACGGTTTGTGATATTAAATAGAGGAGAGAGTAATAGAGAGAGAGCAGCGGTTGTTGTTTTTGTATGTTGTGAGGACAAAATTGAGAAGAAGGGTGACGTTTTATTGTCTTTTGAATGATCAACAAAGGATAATAAATGTTACCAGATGATACAGAGTAGGAGTAGGCAGTTGAATATCAATCTTCTGCAGAGATTGACGATTCAACTGGAGATTAATGGAAAAGAGATTGTTTTTGAGGAATTGGAGAAAAGGATACCAAAATAAAAGATGTGTCTTACCCCACGTTGGTTTTAGAGAAGGGGAGGTTGAGAAAAATTAGATAATTCCCATTTTGGACGGTTAAATTCCAATGGTTAAAATCCATACAAGACAAACAGAGTAAAATAAGGTTTCTTTGTGAAGCGAGAGACATTACAGACAGAAGGTTGCTTAGGGACGTTATCTAGTTTCTGAGACGCAAGGCCACACATACACACTGCCAGAGGCAGAGGGTCTGGGTTGGTTTTGGTGACAGAAGTTAGGCATAATTCCTGTACAAATTAGAATAGAATAGGTTGACAGAGCACACATTGATTAATGTACTAAAATTAGACAAATAAAATAGAATGGACATGTAAATTGTATGGGTAATGAAACCACTGTGAGTTTTGGTAAAATACTATAAAATACAGTACTAACTTTCCTTACAACTATTTTTCCATCACCGTCGATTTCTCATGGAGCTCGGATGTTTGATTAGTGAAACGGTTTACGAATGGAGAATTAGGTTGAGGACTTGTTAATGACTCATTAAGATACCATAATTTGATTACTTATTAGTTCTTAAGAGTAGGGTCAAATACCCTTATTTTGGAGCTGCTAACTTTTGAAATTATCATATAGTTGTACATTTTGACAACAATTAGTGTTTTGACAATTACATACAGAATAAAGGTTAAAGTATCTTATACATAGTTGAGCCCATTTTGAACAACAGAGAGGGAAATATGATGCTATATTATTCATCAAATTAAATCTGATACAAATTATAAGACCTAATACAATTCTTGAGACACAGCTAAAGTGGACCAGGTTAAGGTCCACTTCAGCATTAAAAGAGTTGTCCTGACTGAGAAGATAAGAACATGGAGGACACATTTTGTTTAGTCTTTGTCAACATTTCCAAAATTGAAAACATATTCTCTGGTTAGAGAAGACGAGGTCGCTAGGCGACATAAAGGCCTCCCCCTTGACGAGAGAAGGGTGTGAGGGAGTAGATCTTAGTGGCCTTAATAGGACATTCACTTTTAGAAGCTCCATCCAATACAGCCACAAGAGCAGCGGCCACCTCCAATGAATCTGGCTCACATCTCGGTTTTTTATATATTGAGTTTCAAATTGTTGCCAGATTCTTTGGGTTTTAGGTGGGTATCTATTAAAGTACTGTGAAAACTGCTTATGTAAAATGGGTTTTATAACATAAGTTAGATAAAGGGTGGCATTTTTAGTACAGTCATTCTGAGCTGTTCGTTAGGTTTTAGATTCAGAACTGTTGTCACGTCGACAACGGCAAAAGAGGAGACAGGTGCAGGAGAATAATGCTGAAGTGTATTTAATAATGCTCTCAACAAAGGATGGCCTCGGCCAAAATACAAAGCCAGTACATAGATGCTGCACAAAACAAGAACTGACAATAGGCCCTACCAAACACAGGGTATATAACCAGTCACACCCTGCCTGTAACCAGGCTGAACTGAAGGCACCTGTGTGAGTGAACAAGCATAGAGACGGGTAGAGGACTCTTCCCGAATCCTCCTCTAAACAGTGGTTCAAAACTAAATGTTAATATTCAGTCTGAGCGTCTCCTGTGCTCAGGTCTGGGGGCTGGTGTGACAGAATCCCCCCGTCAGGAGCGGCTCCAGCCGATGGAACGGAAGGTCCGGAACACGGGCGGCCCCGCGGGCGAGGACCAGGACGATCCGGCCGCCGGCGATGGAAGTCCCGACACATAGACGGTCCAAGACGTCCCGGGCCGCCACCCAGCTCCGTTCCTCCGGGCCGTATCCCTCCCAATCAACAAGATATTGCAACCGTGGTCGAGAGAGTGTCACTGTCCAGCAGACCCGGCACCGCTGGCCTGAGGGGGGAAACATGAAAGGTGGGTGAGAGCTTGTCGGGGCAACTGTAAGGTAAACGACACTTCATTAACCCTGCGAATGATGGGAAATGGTCCTATGTAGCGGGGGGACAGTTTCCGACACTGCGTGCCAGGCGCCATGTCCCGTGTGGACACCCAGACCCGGTCCCCGACCTGGAAGTCAGGTGCAGCCACACGCCTACGGTCAGCCTGCAGGCGGTGCCGTCTGACTGCTCTTTGCAGTCGCATATGCGCAGCTGCCCATAGCCACTCTGCCCGACGGAACCACTCATCGACTGCTGGTATCTGGTCGTTGTCCGGATGCCACGGCGCCAAGGGCGGCTGGAACCCTAGGACACACTAAAAAGGCGTTATCTGAGTAGCGGAGTGTCGCAGGGAATTCTGGGCGTATTCCGCCCAGGGGAGAATGTCCGCCCAGTCGCCTTGGCAGTCATGGCAATACGACCTCCGGAACCGCCCGATTTCTTGGTTGGTCCGTTCCGTCTGCTCATTCGAAAGGTATCAACTTGCATGCCTTAGAGAACCTATCCACTACAACCAGGACAGTGGTGAAACCTCTAGACACCGGGAGATCTGTGAAAAAGTCTACACAAATATGTGACCATGGGCGTTGTGGAATGGGGAGTGGAAGGAGCTTACCAAACGGTCGGTGACGCGGACTGGTGCACTGGGTAGAGATGGCACAGGACGACACATAACGACGGACCTCCTTCTCCATCTCCGGCCACCAATACTTCTCTCCGAGCACCTGGAGCGTCCGCAATACCCCGGTGTGACCCGTGGTTGGCAACGTGTGAGCCCACACGAGAAGTCGATCCCTGAATGCAGGGGGTACTTACACCCTACCTGGAGGACAGTTTTTTTTATTTTTTATTATTGCCCCCTACACTCCACACCCATCCCAACCCTCCCTTACCTAACCTAACCGTGACCAAATGTTGAGACCAATTACCTGTGCCATTTTAATATTATCTCTAGCTTATACATTTTGTGTTATTTACAATATTTACAAATCTTGTGGATTTTACAGAACCCAGTTTCACTTGATCCACCCCTCATCCACACCCAACACTGTTTATCTATCTTTTAACCAAAGCCATATGGGGTTTCTATTGGCCATGTCAATTTCTACTGTACTGTGATGCTTCACATATTTATGAAATCTTTCTATTTTCAATGATTCCACCAATTTGGAATTAAAGATGAAAATTTTTGCTAAAATAATTATCATATTATTAATTGTCTGACTACTACATTTTAAGTCTCCAAGTATTGCTATTTGTAACGTTAATTCAAAACAAATATTGCATTTATTCATCCATTCTTGTACCTGTGACCAAAAACATGCTACATAAGGACAGTACCAAAAAAGATGATCTATAGATTCTGCTTCCTCAGAGCAAAATC
>JACXGM010041337.1:0-10078 GCA_016801145.1 Umbra pygmaea
CTGAACAAGGTGGTTATACCATGAACACGGCTAGTCACACTATAGAATTTGCGTACACGAAGTCAGACCAGACGTGAGATTTTATCGCAGCCTACGATCACGTTCAAATTGATAAATCCCTTGCTTTGCGTAAGAATCGCCGTACGCCTGTCGTACGCCTGTTTTAGGTCGTACGCACGTTTCATAAATGAGGGCCAATATTACGTAGATTTCACTACTGTCATAGTTATTGTAAGTCGGATATATTAACAGAATTTGTGAGATTCTAAGCTTTCTGTACATACAAGACATGCCTATGTACAGTAAAAGTAGCTTTTGTGTGAAGAATGATTGTAAATAAGTATAGCTGGAAGCAGCCTGGTTGTCTCGGTGGCTGGACAGCGCTCCCTAACCGGTTAACAAGCTATTGGCATTCAGATGCAAGCATGTCTGTTGTGTTGTAATATCAGAGAAATTGTTTGGCTATTAACTTGACAGACTAAATGAATAGTTATCATGTTATTTCTTACAAACTGAAACCTAGTTTCCATTTGGCTATACATATGATATGTTAAGTATGGCTTCCCTTTACCTAAATTGGGCAAAACAGATGTAAATATGTTTAAAACAGAGAGAAACTTCTTTTGGACCAAGATCATGGACTATGAATAACCTACATTACTTATTTGATCATGGATAGAATTTACCACTAAAAGGTAGCTTCATAATTAACGCACATAGAAAAGTGCACAAGGGCAGTGTTCTATAGTGTGGAGCTCCGCCCCATAGGGGGAGCTCTGCTCCTAGTGGTGCATCTCTCCTGTGCAGCAAGATAAACATTAAACAATTTAATGCACTGCCTGCACCGGCCAACGGTGTGACAACAACACCCCTATATGAGGGGGCCAACCCTCACTTATTTTTGTATTCAGCCAAATGGTAATACAAGCTGCACCTTTTAGAGGACAATTCTGCCGTGAAAGTACCAGTTATCACGTTGCCCTTATTTTCAACGGATTATCATGCCCTTCCTCGCTGCCATGTCTTATCCTGCGCTAGCTGCCCCAGTAGTCTCCCTCCTGTTCTGGCACAGACAGTAAACCTTCAGATGAAGACGAGGAAGACCGCAAGTCTGTCTTGGTTATTGCTGAGCCATCTCTACCCTCTATTCGTCTGGACATGCCGGGGATTATGAAAATAGCCGTGGGAAGGAGCGTAGGAAGGCCGACAATATGCCAGACCTGCTCCAAAGAAGGAGCCCCCACCACCACCTATGGTCTCCTTAGCCAAATTTTGTGGAGTCAATGTGGGGGGCTCCCTTACAGATATCTGCACCAGTTAAAGGTTACCTTCAGTGGCGGGAAGGAAATAGGCTGTTGCCAGAGGCATCCCTTGCCTAGACCACCCCGTTGGCTACTCATTTTGCACAGGGGTCTTCTGCCTAGGCAATTAACAAAACAGGACACCCATTGTGTCAAAAAGGACACCCACAATGACCCCAGGATCAGAGTGACATCATCCTTCCTGGAGAAAATTTTACAGATGGCACAGGCATCAGCCATGATCTCCGGGAGGTCGATGGCTGCGGTAGTTGCGTCACCTATGGTTGTCTGCAACTCAACCGAATGACAAGCGGAAGATGCCCGTAGAGATGGAAATTAGCATCCATGCTATAATCTGGCTCATTTACAGTCTGTACAGAAGTGTAAGATTGTTGATTAATGTGCACTGTCCCAAGTGAATAAATAAACAATGCCACTTCTCAACTCCTCCATCGAGCATGATGCACAGTTCGGCCGTGCAGTGACAGAGTCCACAGCATGGTCCGCCAACGAGTAAGAGAAAAGGAAGGCATTACAAAAATCCTTCCCCCTTCACCAACGTCATTCCTCGGCTCCAGTCTTTGTCTGCTGAGTCAATGGCTAAATCTGCTGCACCAAGAACTCCCTCCAGATGTTCCAGACTTGGTGCATCACAGCGAAGTTTGGAGAAAAGGGGCGCTGCAGCTGCTGCACCCAACTCTTCACCACTTGACCGATACCGCCATCCTCACCCTGACCCACCTAGGGAGAGACTGGGGGAGAACACAGGTCGGCATGGAATACCAGCATGATGCCAAGGAACAAGAGGCGCAAGAAATGACTGGTGGAGGGGGACACTAGCGGGGGTTCCAATGAATGTACCTTCTGTGTCACTTTGTCTGTGCCCAGTGCACTCCAGGGGAGTTGGACGGCCGTTGTTTTTCTCTAACCATTAAGAATTTACTGGGTCTGCCATGTTTTTCTTATGGTAAAAAATGCTGGTGCTTGTGTGTCTACTTCAGGGGTCTCACCAAAGAGTTCTTGCATTGACCCTAACACTTGTACCCTAACCCTGTTGGCGAGAAATCAAAACCTAACAAGATCCCTTTTGATAAGTGTGACGATTTCTCTCGTAATGGCCCTAATAAAGTGAGCATGAGCCCATCTGGGACTATTTATAAACTCCCTAATAAAGCGTGAGTGGACATTGAAACCTAAGGGGGCAAAAAACTAACTTGTTAGGTATGACGATTTTCTTTTCAACCCCGGACCATCTGACGGTATGAGCTCGAGATTAACCAGTGATTGTGTCAAATTCGCTCACAATAGGTCAGAAACACCCTTGACTGTGCCTCAGCACACTACAATAGTGTCTCACTCAGAGTGGGACTACACAGTCTCTGCTAGATCCCCCTCGGTCTGAGCTAGCAGTAGCACATTCAATAAGAACGCTAAGGAATCAACTTTTCTCTGTGTATCAAAGGCCCTACTTGCCTGAGGTGTCAGGTTTTCTCCGCCCATTCTCCAACAGCCCCCTTGGGTTATTTTCTCAAACCCAAAGGCAAGTGAGAGAAGAAACTCCCATGCTTCTTAACTTCTCACTATGTTCCTCACTGTGGACACTGAAAGCTTAAATCTCTGCGATATCTTTTTGTAGCCTTCCCCTAAGCTGTGATTTTGAACAATCTATGTTTTCAGGTCATTTAAGAGTTTTGAAGCCCCCAAGTTGCCACTCTTCAGAGGAGAGTCATAAAGAACAATAACTTGCAATTGGCCACCTTAAATACCTTTTCTCATGATTGGATGCACCTGTCTATGAAGTTCAAGGCTTAATGAGCTCATCAAACCAATTGTGTTTTCCAATTAATCATTGCTAGATAATTACAGGTATTCAAATTAACAAAATGACATGGGTGACCAAATTTATGCACCTGTCTAATTTCGTTTTCTGTTCATCCAATAAACCTAACTTCACTACTGAAATATTGTGTCCTTCAGTTATTTGATAGATCAAAATGAAATTGCCGATCCAAACACCCAATTACTTATAAATGAAAATGTATGTAAAACAGAGTAAAATAGTAAAAACTTTAAATTCCTTACCTTGAAAGGATACACTTTTGAAAGGATTTGGTTTTGCTCCCATAAGAGATTTAAATTTATTTGTAAAAGCCTATGGAAAAGGTTGAAAATGATGTGTCAACTAGGCATGACTTCTAGTGTGTAATAAACAAACAAGACATCCAGTTCCCTACAGATGTATTGGGACAGTAAACTCAAATAATTTTTTTGCTGTACACTCAAGGCATATGAAAATATGATTAAAAGATTAAATGAGGCAAAGTTAGACTGTCACCTTTCATTTTTCGTTTTCAACACATACGTTTTACCAACTAAGAATAGCAGCACGTTTTAGAGTTCCATCCCATTTTTTGCCAGCGTAAGAATTGGGAAATTGGGTCACAGGGTTTTTCTAATTGATAAAGTGTTTCCTGTTGCATGGCGTGTACACACACATAAGAGCTGTGCAATTGTAGTGCCAGTTCAATACTTTGCCAAAGCTTTTGGACTCTGCAATTGGTGCAAGTATGCATAATACAATATCAAGTATTAGGAGTTGCCTATGTAAAAACATCAGTTTGTTTGTATACTAAAATAAAAGCATAAACTTCTGGTGTGTTCAGCAATTGACAATAACCAGATCTGCCAAGAAATAAAGCAGCAGTGGATGACAGAAAAATGGAGCAGGGTCCAGCTGCGGCTTGGGCGTTCCCTTTATGACACAAGAACGCCAATCGAGTGTTCCTGGTAGCATTTCATCGACCAGTCGTGTTCGCGAGTTCAAATCCAGACAGAGATTTTGTGTATGTTTTGTTCTCCATTGCAGCGTGATGCAGACAGGCGATTTTTACTTTGTATCATTACATTAAAGGGATACTTCACCCTACAGCTATCTGGAGGTGCTAGTAGTTTCCCCCAGACATTTGTAGAACAGTGAGATATGTTTCACCCATGCCTGGCTAGTGTAAGAGCAAGATTTGAAATTTCGCGGGGAATTTTCACACGCTGACGTCACCGTGTGAGTCCAAAGGACTTTGGAGATAGGAAAAATGAATGTAGGCATGTATTCTGTCGCGAAAATAAGCATCCCTATTATACTGATCTGGCTTTCAAACCTACTCCTTAAAGCCTTTGTTGTCCTTGATTTTTTAAGGTATAGCTTGTCTTTCTGTGACTTTTCGATCAGCCGTTTTAATGCTAAACAGACGAGGTGGTATGGTTTTTCAGTATGTAGACAATGCTGGCTTCCTTGTTCCAAGCCCCGCCCACCCGGCATGTTCTCTCGATTCTGTGAAACAGTTCATAGACAAAGTCGCTGGTAACACAATTGCTACTAACCTAGGATTTGCAGATGAGGAATTTTACAACATGCTTTTACATTTTGAGTGACATCCAACCACACATGTTTGCGCCCGACTACACCGAAGAACGTTTACAACAAATGGAGTTTGATATTCAGCTTCAACAAGGCAGCATGTTCTACAAATAATACAGTTGAAACGCGGTTTAATTCAAATTGCCTAAGTGCTTCTGTGGGAATATGTCCATCAATGTCTACTGAAGAAAAAAGCACTTGATACAATGAAGGGGATCGTGGACAAGCTTTACTTGTAAGGCTTGAACCAAAAATGACTGATATGCGTCACTGAATCACTGAAGTTTTCCAGCACATTTTCCAGCACATGGAAAGAGACGTAGCAAAATGAGTAAGTTTATTAAACCTATTTTCTGTACCTTGATAATGGAGCACACATTGTGTCTGTGTGTTAATGTTATTGTACTGTATGTTAAATGTGCCAGCTGTATTTAGTAGCTAGCTGAGTGTGTAAATTACTATACGTACTATATATATATAGGATACTCTTTCTAGATAAAAAGCGCTTTCGGGCTGTAGTGCCAGTTAATTTAGCACGTAGATCCCTTTCATAATCTTCCGACCTAAAATGCCAACTGCAAACCCTAACTTCTTATAGCCCATTGTAAAGTGTGAAAGATTACTCCTTTTTGGGCTTGCTTGTAATTTTTGCAACCAGGTACAGAACACCAAACGGCCATGATGAATAGAAATTAGACTACAATTTCAAAAACAAATATGTATAACTTTCTAGCGTCAAGCTCTACAGAGGTGTGCTGTTGAATTGCCCATGTTCTGTGTCGGTGTGTTCAAAACGGGGACGGGCACTAAATTTGCTTGGAATTCTGGGAGTTGTGGTAGCTCAAGTTTAGACGGATACAGAAGCACCCCAGTGGATGCGAAAGGAACTGAAATATACTATCAGCTTTTCTCTGATATATTTAAAAAGTACAGACGTGTATATGACATAAATCATCTATGGTAACGTTTGTAAATGGTATACTATGAAACTGATTTACTGTGGAACACTCCTTAAACCATAAGCCTTACCCAAGCACTTACTCTAACCTTAACCACTCTGAATGAAACCTTGCTGTTAAACCCATCTATATTATATTAAAAACACCTTTTACTGAAATGCTATGTCATGATGCTTCCAATTTAAATATGTTAGTTTTGAAACGTGCTGAGACAAGAAAAGAAAATGTGCTGAAAGACACAAAAAAACAAGAAAATCGTGAAAATTCTGTGACTATATCACGAAATGCCGTGAGACTGCGTTGGTTAGTAACATCATGCCTAACCTTAACAATGGATGTTGTAATATATTTAATTCAAACGCTATGGAATATATTTTCCGGGGCTTTCCAGTTTGCGAAAACGGGAACCCCCACCAGCACGAGAATGCCCATTGCTGCAGTTGTATTGGAAAAATGCCCAGAGGTGTGAAAAACAGCCCTAAAATAATCATCAGTGAAATCACCCACAACCTCCTCACTGCTGTAGTAAAAGTGCTGCAATCTACTACAGAATTAGAGGCTACATTGCCAGATGCAAAACTTTGATCTGCACCAAAAGCAGCAAGGCCAGAATAGCATTTGCTAAAACTACAGAGACTGTACAAATGTACAGTCATGGTCAAATGTTGAGAATGACACACAAATATTTGGTCTCCATAAAGTTTGCTGCTTCAGTGTTCTTAGATCTTTTTGTCAGTAGTTACTATGGTTTGCTGAAGTATAATTAAAAGCATTCCATAAGTGTCAAAGGCTTTTATTGACAAGTACATGACATTTATGCAAAGACCTCTGCAATCTGCAGTGGCATGCTGTCAATTAACTTCTGGGCCACATGCTGACTGTTGGAAGCCCATTACTGCATGATCAATGCTTGGAGTTGTCTGAATTTTTGTTTTAATTTCTCCACATGCCTCTTGAGGATCCACCACATGTTCTCAATGGGATTAAGATCTGGGGAGGTTTTGTTCCTCGAGCCACTTAGTTATCAATTTTGCCTTTTGGCAAGGTGCTCCATCATGCTGGAAAAGGCATTGGTCGCCACCAAACTGTTCTTGGATGGTTGGGAGAAGTTGCTCTTGGAGGATGTGTTGGTACCATTATTTATTCATGGCTTTGTTCTTAGTCAAAATTGTGAGTGAGCCCACTCCCTTGGCTGAGAAGCAACCCCACACATGAATGGTCTCAGGATGCTTTACTATTGGCATGTCACAGAACTAATGTTAGTGCTCACCTTATCTTCTCTGTACAAGGTGTTTTCCGAACGGCCCAAACAAATCAGAAAGGGGATTCAGAGAAAATGACTTTACCCCAGTCCTCAGCAGTCCAATTCCTGTACCGTTTGCGGAATATCAGTCTGTCCCTGATGTTTTTCCTGGAGAGAAGTGGCTTCTTCGCTGCACTTCTTGACACCAGGCCTTCCTCCAAAAGTCTTCACCTCACTCTGCGTGCAGATGCACTCACACCTGCCAGCTGCCATTCCTGAGAAAGCTCTGCACTGGTGGTGCCCCATCCTGCAGCTGAATCAACATTAGGACATGGTCTTTGCACTTGCTGGACTTTATTGGGCACCCTGACGCCTTTTTCACAACAATTGAACCTCTCTCCTTGAAGTTCTTGATTATACAATAAATTATTGATTTAGGTGCAAACTTACTAGCAGCAATATCCTTTACTATAAAGCCATTTTTGTGCAAAGCACTGATGACGGCACATGTTTCCTTGCAGGTAACCATGGTTGACAGAGGAAGAACCATGATTTCAAGCACCACCCTCCTTTTAAAGCTTTCAGCATGACAGTGATCTCCAGCCTTGTCCTCTTCAACACTCTCACCTGTGTTAACGAAACAATCCCTGACATTGTGGCAGCTGGATCTTTTGAGACAGGGCTAAAATTCTGTGAAAATGTATTTGGGGAATTATTTCGGCAAATCGTTTTTTGTGGGAAAAATACTTTTTGGGATATTGCACTTCACTGGAAAATGGGAAATAAACAGAGGTATGTACACTGACTGATTTGTCAGATTCGCTGTGTTTACTATAAGGAATCACTGCACATGGCTATGCACTAGTAATTACATTTTGAGCACGTTTTAAAACTTGCCACGTAAATGCATAAAGGGTGTAAACTGGAACCGGAGGATAACAAGGTTTTGGCAATACAGATTGTTTGAGTTATTCTCCCTACTGACAGCACTCCAAATATCCAAACAGCAGAGCTACATTTTGAAATTGCCTGGAATTCTCCTTTAAAATAAGCTAAAACTGATTGCAGTAATAGCAATTCAAAGGATCTCAAAGGATGACACCAAGAGTTTAGTGATGTCAATATGTCGCAGACTCACTACTTTTATTGAATGCTAAAGTTTTGCGACGAAATACTGGTTTTTAATTTAATACTTCTGACATTTGTTTGATCTTAAATTGTGTTGAAACAGACAAAAAAAGGTGACCCTGTTCTCTTGCCTCATATTCATCTTTCAATCATATGAAAGCATTTAATGTATAGTAATCAATAGCATTCTTACAGTCCCAATAGTTATGCAGGGAAATGTATGTGTAAATGTACATAAAACCGGTCCTTTCATTCACAAACATGTAAAAATCCTCCTTTATAATCTTATCTCACACTGGAAAACATGAAAAAGGAGGAAAATGCATGCTGTTACTGGAAGAGTGAACTCAAGAAAGAGTTAACATTTTTGATCACATATAAATGTTAATATTTTGATAGAAAGTTTTACCATCAATCACCAAGACAACATTCTATTGATCAGAAATTATAGTCAAATTGTGATACAGATGAGCTAAATGACTCCATCATTATGTTACTGAAATAATGGATGCTGAAAAAGCGGATTTCCATTGTATTTAAATAACTAATTTTGAATCTGTCATTTCCAACATTGAATGTTACAGAATTTCATGCCACCTTGGTGAATTACATTTTTCATTTCTATCAAAAACATGAACATCTCTGGTGCTAGGGTATATACCGTACATACATACCATGTAGGTGTCATTGTCACTTGGGAATATAACATAACAGATATTCATATATGTTCCAGAGTTGTTCTTCTCAAATTCCACTGCTGTGTCCATCATGATCTGGGCAACGTCATGCTTGTTGAAGCCAAGAGCCCCAGTACCAATGGCTGGAAAGGAGATTGATAACATTTGGCTTTCTTTTGCCAAGCTTAGACACTTGTAGACAATTTCAGCGAGAACCTGTTATGAGAGAAATACAAAAAGCATGCAAATTACCTAGCTTGTACCTTTTAATATAATTGTATATTCATTTATTAACTGCTACACATCGTTTTTTCTACCCCAGCCACACAATCACAATAAATTGATAAGAAAACTTACTTAATGTTAATGTTAGAAACATTTATATATTTAGAGATTTGCTGCACTTCATTTTATCAACTCCTAATGTCTACCTCGCAATTCAGTAATGTCCAATTTATGAATGTGGCCTTGCCTCATGATAGCAACTCCAACAGAGATTGGGAGGTAGTTGAGCTTTATTTTACCAGGCAAGTTGACTGAGAACTTATTCTTATTTAGAGCAATGGCCTGGGGAGGGGGGAGGGAATGAATAAGCCAATTGAAAGCTACAGTTGGGATGATTAGGTTGCCATAATGGTAGGAGTGGCAGATTAGAAATTTGTTCAGGACACCGGGGTTTACACCCCTACTCTTACAATAAGTACCATGGGATACTTAGTGTGTCAGGACAACCATTTAACGCCTATCTAAAAGACAGGACCCTATGCAGGGCAGATATCATCTTCACTGCCCTGGGGCGTTGGAAACATAATTTATACCAGAGGAAGAGTACCCCCTACTGGCCCTCCAACATCACTTCCAGCAGCATTGGTCTCTCTTTTGCTTATAATCACACTTCTCTCTCAACCAGACATATTCACTGACACTTGCTGTAGGAGGACACATTCCATTTCCATCAACCATGACTCAGCCCAAATTTAGGTGCCCGACCTACCGAACCCAGCATTTCATTGGCATGCCACAAAATCAATTCATGCACCTGACTGTAATGATGATACTGTACAGTGCATCCGTAAAGTATTCACAGAGCTACACTATTTGTTATGTTACGCCCTTATTCTGAAATGGATTAAATTAATAATTTCCCTCAAAATTCTACATACAGGTCCTTCTCAAGAAATTAGCATATTGTGATAAAGTTCATTATTTTCCATAATGTAATGATAAAAATTAAACTTTCATATATTTTAGATTCATTGCACACCAACTGAAATATTTCAGGTCATTTATTGTTTTAATACTGATGATTTTGGCATACAGCTCATGAAAACCCAAAATTCCTATCTCAAAGAATT
>JACXGM010041338.1:0-10078 GCA_016801145.1 Umbra pygmaea
CACACCTGGGGGAGGACACATGTTACACACACACACCTGGGGGAGGACACATGTTACACACACACACCTGGGGGAGGACACATGTTACACACATACACACCTGGGGGAGGACACATGTTACACACACACACCTGGGGGAGGACACATGTTACACACACACACCTGTGGGAGGACACAGTTTACACACATGGATGTTCCTATACCAAGATTTTTACTTCGGTACCGTTTAGGGCTGCAAAAACGAATCGATGATATCGATAAAAATCGATAATTAAAATTCTTGGCTACAAATTTCATTATCGATTCGTTGGGTCTATTTTGTTGCTCGCTGTGTGATGGAGCTACGTCACTTAAAAAAAAAACGTTTAAACTGTCTGACCGAAATCTTGGATGTTATGGCAGAACTTTACTTTAAATTAAACAAAAAAGTTTTACGTGCAAACTCTGTAAAACATAAATGGCATTGCACCGGAGCACCAACGTAATGAGGGAGCACTTGAAAAGAAAAAAGGTTGGAGCAATACGCGAAGGGGACTCAACAGCTGGGTAAGTTAGTACATAATAATAGCATGCGTTGCGTTTTGAAATGAGGAATAGTTCCGCCCACAGCAGGTAATTCTTAGCTTTTAAATAGCCTGTGTTTTGTCGCGATCCAGCTTGGTTTAATAAATGAAATCCACTTCAACATTGCAAGACAAGTGTATTTAACTAGCTGGCTAATTAATGTTTGTGGTAGAGCAGACGCGGTAGAGCTAACGTTAATCTAACAAGCTCATTATCACTACCTGGCAGTGCTAAAGTAAACAAACAGAAAGAGTTACAGTGCAAAACTAATTTAAAACACAAACCAGATCTTACTATTACAGTTTTACAACATATGCTAACCTTGTACTTCTTTGGGGATGCTAATTTGTTAAACGTTTCCCTAGGTGATTTACTTTTATAGTTTTTTCAACTAGGCTACTGTTGCGCACAGTAGAAACTCCAAATTCCATTAAAAAAGAAAAGTCATTCTTAATCAAACACAGTGAATGTCAAAATAAGTTTAAACAGGTAAAAATACATAAAGCAACAAAAGTACTATTTAACAGGCCTTATTATAAGGCTATTTACAACTATGGTATATAAAAGCTGTTTCTATAATTGTTTTGTAGACAATTAGAGATGTACCGATACCATTGTTTCCCTACAGATACCGATTCTAATACTCATGTTGTGGGTATCGGCCGATACCGACTACCGATACCAGTGTGTTAAAAAAAGAAAAAGATCATACTATGCCTGCATGACTGTGATATGATTATCATTGTGGTAAGCACCGCACTTAGCAAATACATGGGGCACACGTCGGAGCTCCAAATGTCCGTGGTAAATTGCATACCCTAATTGCATGCACATCTTTCAGCATATATGAAATGTGTTCCTTAACTGTCTCGTATATTTTTGGTAGCGCAGTTTCTGAGATCTATTTACAAGAAGAAGTTTTATGTATATAGCGCCTTTTCATAGCTCAAGGTCACTTTACATTGTACATTACAATACATTTAGACACTCAGATATAAATTACAGTCACATGGTTACATGTATTCACATTATACAAAATGCATGTTAAATATACATGTTTTTAACTGGGTCTTCTACAACCTGGCAAACAGTACCTTGGCTCTCCAAAGACTCCATTAAACGGCGAAATCCCACATTTCTGACGACAGCCAGGAGTTGGTCATCCAGAACAATAAACTCCAAGATCTTGTTGGTTAACTTTGTTGCTTTTTGCCTGTCTTTTGGGAAATTTATTTCGTAGTTTGAAGGCAATTTCCAGAGTTTGTTGCTGCAGTTCGTCCCTTAGCTTTGGTAAATTTGTCATGCTCTTTAGCGTGATGAGTCTTAAAATGTTTGAATAGGTTGCTGATATTTAAATTTGCAACACTCGTGCCACCCCTCGAAATTGTTTGCATTTGTTGCATGTCGCCGTCTTACTGGTGGGTACATCCAAAGTACTAAAGTACTGCCAAACCGCGGACATGATGCGCTAATGTTAGCTTCTTTTACCGAGGCGTCAGGTGATCAATTCTTCTTCGCCCCTTTAAAACAGCAGCTGCCGATGCACACAGCGCAACTGTTTTAAGAGCCGTGAAGAAGAACTGTGTCAGAGCTAACAGAGCTAATCAGTAAATAGATTCCTATTTCTAATAAATTACCTGGTATTGGATCGGTGCCTGATCTCCAGTATTCGCCGATACCGATGCCAGCATTTGCAGTCATTTTCGATACTGGTATTGGAATCGGAACAACTCTATAGACAATAATTTTACCATCTCAGGTTCCTCTAAGCAAGGTAAAAAATTCCATATTTTGCACCTTACTAAATAAATGAGCATATGTTTTGCACATGTTTTATAGCATACATTTTGGTCTGTTGTTTTAAAATGGTCAATTTGGAATTAATTTTTTTTAGTTATGCAAATATTTGTTAGTCTGTTTATCCGATTCATCGATTAATCGAAGAAATAATTGACAGATTAATCGATTATCCAAATAATCGTTAGTTGCAGCCCTAATACCTTACATGTTTTCGTACCTCGATATCGATACCAAATCAATACCACAAAATTCTGTTTTTATGTTTTTTTATAGTTAGTTCCAATCAAAATAGTTAATGTTTCAATAATTATTTAATAGTTGTGGATTTTGTGCAAACAGGGAAAACATGGTTGTTGTTCAGTAGGCATTCAATTATTCACAAAATGGAAACTCGCAAGCATTCGTGATAGTTATTACAGTGAAACTTTAATGCAAGCTTTGGGTGAACTCAGTCGGTAGTTAAGTAAAACTGGGACTTATTTCGCGAGCAAATTAAAATGTGTTGTGTACAATTGCATTGGACTAATTAAAATGTAATTTGTATGCAGTTTTCATTTATCTGTTATCACACCTGTCCTGTAAACCTCAAAGTATTTGTCTGACAGATGAGGTTTCCCTTTACCATTTGGCCTTTAAGCAAAGTACTTCCATATTTTACTACGAGCAGCATGCTTTTCTTCAATAATGACTGCGTTTCATTGCCTTTCTAAGTAGCCAGCTTTCACTCTCTCACACATTTCTACAGATATGTACTCACACGGTAATAGCCGTGTGGTAGGAGGGGGCCCCGAAATCAAATTCTGCTTAGGGCCCCAAAAAGGCTTGGGCCGGTACTGTGTGTGTTGCTGTGTTCTTACTGTGGTCCTCTTGCCAGTTAAGCACACCAGCGATGGCCAGGGCTATGACACGGTCCCTCTCTTGAGTGGTCAGATATGGACACACGACCTGGAGAGTGGTCAGCCTGCTTTCTGAGAGGGGGAACAGACTGAAACACACACACACATTATAAAACAAAGTGCTATCTGGCACAGGTTTTCTTATGACAGCCGATTTCCTTACAGAAAGTAACAAACGTATTTTTGGGATCCTGGTGTTCTAACACTTAAAACGTCCCCCATGGTCATGTGATCACTATTTACATTTCTCAATAAACCAGAGTAATCAAAAGCTCTGTCATGAATCCCATTAAAAACAATCCATTTACAGACTTTGTTCAGGTGTGCAGCAGGTATTTGGGGTATTTTTGCCTAGGATAAGGGGTACTGATGTCTCACCTGTCGACACTGCCACACAGTGAGCTGACCGTCCCCTGGGTTTGAGCCAGGCTGTTGTTGTGGATGTAGTGTTGAAGTGTCAGGGACCACAGACCCCCTTCCTCTACACACCTGGGACAGAGCCGGAAAGAACAATAACCACCACCCATGAGCTCTCATCTCTTACAATACGGACCAAGTATTGACATGTGTTTACATGGTCTACCTACTAGATTTCTACAATAAAACACATTTTAACTACAGGTGTAACGGTATGCCTAACCCACGGTAAGTTATTTATAACGGTTTGAGAGTCACGGTACGGTACGTTTTTGGTACAATGCAAAAAATGTTTCAAGAGCAGTATTTAGTGTAATTGGTAAAAGACGGGAGCATATCCACAGTGATAAAAACACCTATTGCTCTTGTAATTTCTTGATCAGATTCTACATACAATACAGTGAGGAGACAGCTGATTTTGTTTCCACAACTGCCTCTGCAACCAAAAGACTGTATGGACAAAGTAACATTGTGAAGTCTGCAATCAAACATTACATTTTAGAAAACTCTTATATCTTATAGTTTGCACATGCATCGCCCCATAGCTACATTTTTTACTTTCCATATGTAGTGCCCTGGGAAACAGACATAAATATTAATGTGGCCGGGCCAAGTAATTTGTTTGAAGAAATATTTAATACAATGCATGTTTTATTTATGAATGTTTGTTCCCCCTCTTGGGTGGGACAGTTCAATATCATGTAAATGTGTGAGGCCAAATTTTTTTGTATTTGCGCCAGTACAGCGGTTCCACAGGAAACGTACTTCAATTTCATGTAAATGTTATAACACTGTTCTATTGTTGCTACTAAGGCTGGCGCCAGCGAGACTGTGCATAATTGAATTATGTAATGTGGGGGTGCCAAGCCTGTTTGTTCTATCGCCGCCAAGTGAAGTGATCACCATTTAGTATGCAATGGGGGAGGAGTTTGGGGATCACCTGGGCGAGAAGGTTAAATTGCTTTGTTGTTAGTCTAGTTAGTTGAGTTAAGCTACCCGCAGCGGGGCACCTCAGCCGGCACGAGAAGGGTTTTCTGTTTTGCGATTCGGCAAAGGAAGAAAAGTTCAGCCCACTCTTGGGCATTCCTTATCCTTCACCCCTATTATTCAGTTCAGTCTCCGGAGACATTTCTGCTCGTAGGGGCGAGCCGACGCTCATAGATTCTCGCACGGATGTTGCAGGCGTATTCCGTGAGGACAGGTAGCCCGTACATATTACATACTTAGTGTGGCTCAGTGCGTCCAGGCTAGCTACCTGGCGGCTTCCAAGTTCACGCCCGCGAGGCCCTGGTTGAACATGCTCAGCTAACACATAAACACATGGAGTCAGATTTATAGATATTAAATATCTATGAGGCAACTAAGATCAATAAGATCTTAGAACTCAGAACATTGCCCCAAGGGAAAAGGAAACACAGTGAACCCTTGTTTTCCGCGGGGGTTACGTTCCAAAAAGAACCTGTGATAGTTGAAATCCGTGAAGTAGTAACCTTTATTTTTTTTACAATTATTATACAATGAAATACTCCATAATACATTAAAACCAAAGAAAAAAACCTTTTAACAGGCCGAAGCATTTGTTTAACAAATAAAAGTACTGTATAAACGTTTTTTTTTACAAATAACTACTGTACTGTAAAATAATAATTTTAATCATCAATACGAACTGAAGGCTTTAAATTAGAACAGAGATCAGCACCGCCCCACCACGACCCGAGTCATTGGATTAGAACGGGAGAGAAATGATTATGAAGAAAAATACAAAGTACAGTAGGACAAATAGTGAATATCAAATAGTGAGTATTTCACTGCTCTTCTGACTGAGCCGCTGCATCCTGCAAATCCGTGAAGCAGCGAGACCGTGAAAGGTGAACCGCGATATAGCGAGGGTTCACTGTATATCAATTATTAATGTATTAATTTCATGTGCATATTAATGGTAATCTCTTTATTCCCTATATGTGAAGAAGCAGCGGCTCTACTCCGAGTTCCTCATGGATGCTTCTCACCCTATCCCTAAGGGAGAAGCCAGCCACCTTCCTGAGAAGGTACATGTGAACCGATCTAGTGAGGGCTGAAGGTCACTAACTGATGATGCCATCAGGACCACGTCATCTACAAAAAGCAGTGATGAGATCCTCAGCCCACCGAACTGCAGCCACTTCCCACCATGACTACGCCTGGATATCCTGTCCATGAATATCACAAACAGGATTGGTGACAAAGCGCAGCCGACTGACTGCTGAGAACCCAGACACAATTCTCGCTTTGAGCATACAGAGATTGGACGGCCTCACCCCATAATGCTGCAGCACCTTCCACAGTATCTCCGGGATACCCAGTCATACATAGGCCTGTCACGATAACTATTTTTGCTGGATGATAAATTGTCCCCGAAATGATTGGCAATAAATGATAATATTGTTGTTCTGAGCCCATTTTCATGTAATATAATGATAATGGCATAATAATGCCGGTACACCTTATCAAAGATCAATAAAACTTTTATTTCTAAAGAATAGGTAACAGTGGAACTGGAAACATTTTATATATCCACAATAAATGAAAAAAACAACCAAAATAAATAAATAAAATGGACTCTCAGTCTCTGCTAACAAAAAATGTGGTCAAATAAAAAACAAACACAATCAAAAACAATAAATAAAATGGAAATTAAAAACATCACACAACCCAAACAATAAAGTATCTTTGGTAGAGAGAGATGAGGAAAACAAACAAGCATGCAAATGGAAATTATCGTAGCCGTAAAAATTATTTAGCTCATTTTTATTTATCATGCTATTAATTTATTTATTGCATATTGCGATAGGCCTAGTAAATACGCCTTCTCCAGATCCACAAAACACATGTAGACTGGATTGGCATACTCCCAGGCCCCCTCCAGGATCCTTGTGAGAGTAAAGAACTGGTCCGTTGTTCCACGACCAGGACGGAATCTGCATTGTTCCTGTTTAATCTGAGGTTTGACTATCGGCCGAACAATCCTTTCCAGCACCTTGGAGTACATGTTTACCAGGGAGGCTGAGAAGTGTGTTAGGGTGTCCGACTTGCAGTTGGAAGGTTCGATTCCCGACTGTGCAAAATGTTGTTGTGTCCTTTGGCAAGGTACTTTATCCGTTTAAGTCGTTCTGGATGAGAGCGTCAGCTAAATCACTAAAATGTAAAATCACATATCCCTGAAGAACTCCTTCAGTCGGACAGCTTCCCTGACCACCTGTTTCCACCAGGGTGTTCCAGGGTTACCGCCCCTTGAGGTACTTGAGAGCACAGCTCACCACCGCAGCTTCAGCAATGGAAGCTTTGAACATTGCCTACTCAGGTTCAATGCCCTCAACACCTCACCAGGATGTCAGAAAACCTCATGAGGTTTGTATGAAGGGCCTCCACCAGACATTCTCAGTCCACCCGCACTACACATTTGGCCTTACCAGGCCTGTCCTGAGTCTTCGCCCACTCTCTGATCCAACTTACAACAAGATGGTATGACATTGCTGCCCCTCTCTTCACCAGTGTCCAAAACATACGGCCTCAGATCAGATTATACGATCACAAAATCAATCATCGACCTTCATCCTAGGATGCTCTGGTGCGATGTACACTTATGAGCATCCTTATGTTCGAACATGGTGTTTGTAATAGACAATACATGTCTAACAACAAATGACCACTCAGGTTTAGAGCAGGGAGGCCGTTCCTCCCAATCACGCATCTTCAGGTGTCTCCATCGTTGCCCACGTGGGCGTTGAAGTCTCCCAGCAGAACAATGGAGTCCCCTACTATAGCCCCGTGCAGGACTCCAGGATTTCACACAGACCCCACGAAAAAGCGAGGAAGAGGTAACGAGACCATGCCTGGAGCCAGGCCCAGACGGCGGGCTCGTCTGCGAGCGTCTGTTGGCTGGGTTTACTACGGAGCCTGGCCGGGCACAGCCCGAAAGAGCTACGTGGCATCTCTGTCCTCTCCATCCTGCAGGACCACCACTCACAAGGAGAACCAGGGGGATCGGGTGCGCTGTCACACGGATGTCAGTGAAGGTCACAGACTCGACTATGAGGCTAAATTTTTTCAAGTATTGTCATATTGTGCTCCTTGAAACAACCACACCATATTTTTCCGAAGAAGCCTGTATGTCATTCGAGGTTAATCGATGAATCGGATAAAATCAAACCAAAAAAATATATATTTCCATAGTTTTATTCAAAAAATGTTATTCCAAATTGACAATTTTGTTTTTAAGTATGTAATGATTAGTAATGATTTTCAGTTGATTGACAAATTGTGCTGATCAGTGTAGTATTGGATGTCCTACTACTGCATCTACTAATACATTTAGATCATTCATCCAACAGAAGGCAGTTTCACATTTTGAGAGGTGTAAAACTTTTCTGTTGTGACACCTAACATCTGTCACAATATTTGTTGAATCAGCCTTTCATTTTACATTTGTAAACTCATTTTTCTAATAATCTCTTGTTTTACTAATTATCAAAACTGTAAGTAAATGTTTCTCAGAGAATGAAACCAAACATGAAACAACTTTAAATATAATAAGAAACCTTATTATGTCAATGTAAGACATTAAAATTTGAATCTGTTGTGCTGAGAAGTTAAACAGCCTTCTGTTTAATTTGTATGTGTGCGCGATTAAGCTTCTCCGGTAAAATGAGGGCAATGTTTATCAAAATCCACTCAAGACTCAAAAAACACCCTTTTCCTTGTTTTTACTGACAGCAGAATCATCTAACAAGCACTTTGCATTCAGCACTTTTTCCAATCACAGAAAATGCATTATATAATTGTTCCATATTTGCATACTCATATCTATAACTATAAGCATTTTGGCCTTTGTTTTCCAGAGATTTTTTCGGCCTACTGGGACATAATACAAGAAAACTGACTAGATTTGTTACAGCTGTACCACACTATATGTCTGAAAGGCTGGAGTTCTTAGACTAGCTCCCTGAAAAACAAAATATGCACCTCGACAGAAGTGCATCTTTGTAAATGCTTCTGCAATTTTGTCCAATCCGAAACAATTAATGTTTAAAGTAGTCCAATAACAAATAAAAAACATACTATATATATCTGACAATTCACCTACAACAGTGGCTGGTAGACTTGGAAAATGTTAACTGCCAGTGTGAAAAGCACCCGCATTTGGGCTGCTAATTTCCCACCCTGTCTGCGACACAACGTGCCACAACATAAACCCAACAAATCAATAATATATTCTGTTGCCATGATACAATGTTAAAGAGGATGAAGTGCAGACTGTCAGCTTAAATCTCAGGGTATATTCACACATATCGGGGTAAAGGCCTGGCAGAGCATCTACAGTAACACATATATTTTACCTGGTGTACAGCATGGTCAGTACTTCACTGACTGCTGGGTGATGTTGTATTCTGTCTGTTACAGCCCAGTCCATCAGCATCGTGTGGTACTCTGCTACCAGCCCCAGGCTGCAGTCCATTTCCAAACACCACTGCAGTGCATACAGCAGCTCACACACTTGGCGACACAGACAGAGAAACAGATGTTTCAGTCTCTAGGCAACCTATTTCAGTAGCGTACTCTCAACCATTATCAGAAAAATTACATTCTAACTGGACTAAAATAAAACCCTGTTCTGCACTGAACTCAAGTGGATTTTATGTTGGATAAATCACAAAGTGACCATCATAGCTGAAAGTGAACTTTCTTGGACATAAATATGAAGGAGATACCCTGGCCAGCCAGCTCTGTAGCAGGACAAAGCACTCCACGCACCTGGGATTCATCAGTCCTACATAGCATTAGAAGGAACTGAAGGAACAATAACCATCATGGTCTTTCCTTAGGCAAGTCAATTAACTCTACACAAAAGAAGGCTTCTTAAAAACAACTACAACTTAACTGAGCTTTCTACGTTACTATCTACATTCTTAAATACACAGGGAAGCCTGTAAACACAGACCAAATAAAAATGCGGACAAATAAAAAATCCATAGTTTCACCTGTGTGTTTGACGTCTTTCACCCCAGTTGTCTGTGAAACCACTGCTGCCTCCTGCTGGTCGTCTGAACACACGGTAGCACCAGTCCCAGGGGCACTGTACAGCAGTCTGGCCAGCAGGGCGCAAACACACAGGTGGGCTGGCAGTCTGGAAGATCCACGCAGCTTCCAGACCTCCATTATGGGGTAGTCACAGACCACCCTGAGACGACCAGACAGCAGGGGGGACCTAACCCACTGGGAGGAGGCGGGAGTGAGGGGAAGGGAATGTTTGCAACAGAAATCAGACAATTCTTCCATAGTTAAATAGTGTGTTAAATAGTGTGTTAAATAGTGTGTTAAATAGTGTGCTAAATAGTGTGTTAAATAGTGTGTTAAATAGTGTG
>JACXGM010041339.1:0-10078 GCA_016801145.1 Umbra pygmaea
CTCAGGTGTTCATCTACTGCCTCAGGTGTTCACCTACTGCCTCAGGTGTTCACTTACTGCTGAACCCAACTGCTTCCAGTCTTGATATACTCTAGATACCTTCTCTTCTTAGTCCTCTTTACCTGCACTGTGATAGATTATGAGTTGTGGGTCTACGGTCTAGGGTCAGTCATACCATGTGGTAGTTTATGAGTCGGGGGATTGGTTCAGTCATACCATGTGATAGTTTATGAGTTGGGGGTGTACGGTCAGTCATTCATCAGTTATCTAGAGAGCAGATGTGTAATTATACATACAACATTACAAAATAAGAACAGACTGCAACACTATATTAACTCTTAAATCGAAATATGCACCATACGCCAACTTCAGACCATACGATGTGAAGGAACAGACGTTATCAGTATTTGCACGGATTTCCATTTTTTATGCACATTTAGAGATTTTCCAGTCCAATAAATAATATACACATGCATTTAAATGTACAGAGAAGGACCAGGTTATGGTAGTAGATAAATGTACTGGGTTACGTTAGTAGAACAGGGAATTTATTTCATTTGCAGATGACAGTTGTGAGTTCTACGAATGCACGGCCCTGTTCAGCTCACTTGTTTTGTCAGGATTGTGGATTCAATTCCCATTGTGGGCCAGTATGAAACATTTTCTGTACTCACTACTGTAAGTCTCTCTGGATAAGAACGTCTGCTACATTATGTAATGTGTTGTCCCACTACGTTAGTGAAACAGATGTCATGTTACATCCTGTTCAGTTAGGGGGATGTTTGGTCATTATTGACCTATGCTGCACACCAGGTCAGCCTGCCGGAGAATTATTTTTGGAAAAGCCAAAATCTTTCATGCACTTTCTTTAGACCTAAAGCCACATATTGCCCTTTCTGCAGATAGCACGATGTGTTGCAGTTTATATTTACAGACCTATATCAGACTAGAATGATATAACTGATAACAACATTGACAAGATTGATGATAAAAGACGGATCCTAATAGACTCTGAGATTGTACGTTTTAAAATTTGCAGCAAGTGGTACAACCGCTAGTGTGCCTTCTTGGTGATCAGTGTCATGTTGTCCTCCCCCCTGACATTTTAAGACATCGTGGGACCAAGGAATTTAAATGTTTTTGGTGAATGAACAGCTGAGCTCTCAATCTCAAGGGGTACAGAGTTTTTAAACCATCAGCTTTACTAACAGACGATGGGACAATTGGAATTTCAGTGATTTTTCTGAAATAACAGCTGCCCTCAGTATTAAGAGGCTGTGAGAATCTGTGAAGTCAACCACCACCTCTAACAACCGGCTAGTTGACATTTCCTTCCTCCAGCCCAGTCACTCGGGCTATTTAGGCAAGGTAACATTTTACCAATTGGAATGTGCATTTCTCCATCTGAAATATGCCTTGAAAAACGGGAACAGCATGCAGAAAATACTTCTGTCCCAGTAAATATAAATGGCAAATATATCCAGGATTAAAATGACTGATATGCATATATTTACTTGACCTGAACTTCTCCAAATCTATCCTGTGCCAGTGTACTGTAGGATTTTACCAATATTGCCTGTACCGGTATACAGTGCATCCGGTAAGTATTCACGATGCTTCACTTTTTCCACATTTTGATGTTACACCCTTATTCCGAAATACATTAAATTCATTATTTCCCTAAAAAAAATACTAACAATACCCCATAATGACAACATAAAAGAAGTCTTTCAGCAAATTCATAAAAAATAAAAAATGTACATAAGTATTCCCCAACTAACCTCAATGTATCCTATCCTCATTGTATCCTTTCTTAAATGTATCCTATCCTCATTGTATCCTTTCCTAAATGTATCCTATCCTCATTGTATCCTTTCCTAAATGTATTGTATCCTATCCTAAATGTATCCTATCCTCATTGTATCCTTTCCTAAATGTATTGTATCCTATCCTAAATGTATCCTATCCTCATTGTATCCTTTCTTAAATGTATTGTATCCTATCCTAATTGTATCCTATCCTCATTGCATCCTTTCCTAAATGTATCCTATCCTCAGTGTATCCTATCCACACAGTATCCTATCCTAAATGTATCCTATCCTAAATGTATCCTATTCTCAGTGTATCCTTTCCTAAATGTATCCTATTCTCAGTGTATCCTATCCTCACAGTATCCTATCCTCATTGCATCCTATCCTAAATGTATCCTATCCTCATTGCATCCTTTCCTAAATGTATCCTATTCTCAGTGTATCCTATCCTCACAGTATCCTATCCTCATTGCATCCTATCCTAAATGTATCCTATTCTCAGTGTATCCTATCCTCACAGTATCCTATCCTAAGTGTATCCTATTCTCAGTGTATCCTATCCTCACAGTATCCTATCCTCATTGCATCCTATCCAAAATGTATCCTATTCTCAGTGTATCCTATCCTCACAGTATCCTATCCTAAGTGTACAGTAGATTAATTATCTGTCTCTATGTTTCTCCTTCTGTCTTGCTCAGTCAGCTCTAAGCGCTGTGTAGTGCGCTAGCAGAAGGCTCTTAATGTAGCTCATTTACAGGATGCAGGGCAGCAGATAGACCTCAGCTTATCTTAGAAAGGTTGTGGGAATGTGAGACAGTGGATGTTCCCCGGAGGTACAGGTCAGAGGTCAAACAGTCAGGGACAGTGAGGTCAGCTCCTGTGCTGTATTATTACTTCTATGTTGAAGAGTCAGGCGTATGGCTTTGGTGTGTGTGTGTGTGTGAATCCTCATGTATCTCACCTAGTGAGATGAACACACTGGGAAACCACAGGGCAAACCAGCACTCCACACAAAAATAAATCATTATAAATGTAGTCCAAAAATAATGCTAGTGGTTTAACTACACACGTCACACAGCTCAAGTTTTAAAACAGATCAACAGTATTGCAATTTTTTTAACAACATACACACCACTCCAAACATTAATAAATCAGCATATATACACAGAAAGTATTTCTAATGGTTGAACAACATACGCCATATAACGCTAAATTGTATATAAACTACCATAAATATACTATATATATACCGTTTTGGTCATGTTGGAACCAGAGTTAATGATGGATTGACCAGTGTCTGAAATCTAACATGAATGTGTGGATCAACCATGGTTGAAACCTTACAAGACAAACGATCTTTCAGAGCTGCATACCCACACCCCCCCCCCCGTATAGCAAAATGAGGAGAATCCCCAAATAAAAGCATTTTTGGTGTCTATGGTCTGGCTGGATAATCTTGACCTCAGAGTGTAACATGTCAGAGTTCAAAGGTCAGAGGGGAAAGCGCTAAAGAGCTGTGAGTCACACAGATTGTGATGTCGGAGTCTCTTAGGAGTGTCAAAAAAGGGCTGTTATTAAGTGTCAAAGGTGTGTAAATTAAGTCAGCTCCGTTTTAGAGCCACTGTGTCATGGCCCTCACTGCTGTTCAATAGGCCTATCAATCAAAACGGCCTGCCTGCTTTGGGGGTTGTTAAACTGGTCAACGTTGTCATGCGGTACAAAAGACGGTTCTTAAGGTTTTAACTACGTGATCAGTTCTAAGACTGGATTTCAAAGAGCCAGTGGTCTCCTCCCTGTATGAAGCTGGAGAACCTGAAGACTATTAAATATATACAAAACCACTTTCCTTGATGCCAATTAACTATGTTTACAATCTTAAGATTTATGAGGGCTGGCTTTGGGGTTTAAATTCCAGGTCAGAGGTCAGCTATGTTTAGTAGCAGCCTTGAGAAGTGGGGTAATTTTACTGTCAGAAAGAAGCTGTACCTTCTAGCTTACATATTGACTCTGTCTATTATATCCTACGCAGTGCCGGCCCAAGCCTTTTGGGGGCCCCTTTCTACCATGCGGAGTCACCTGTGCACATGATTGGGGGCCCCTTGGTTGCCAGGGGGCTCCAAGCAGCCGCTTAGTTCGCTTATGCCTGGGGCCGGCTCTGATCCTACGTATCCTAAACTCTTGTGTTCAATTCTATTGGGCTGTACATCCTAACATTCACATTGTATTGGGCTTTAAATCCTAACCTCCATGTTAACTTTGGCCTATATATCATATTGGGATTAGAACACCATATGAATCTATTGTTTGGATAAGAGATTGTGCCCTGATTTATTACCTTGGTTTAGTGGCCCCTGGTTGTCATAACTCAGCTGTGCTGGTTGGACCAGCGTAAGAGGGAGGGGCCAGTTGTAGTAGGAGTAAAGACATTCTGAGGCTTGTTTGGGGAGTCTTACCCACATCTACCATTGCATCAACCATTAGTTCAAAAATTTGTCTTATCAGTCCTCTCAGAGCCCTCAGAGCCCTTGGCTACGAGGCACTGGGGAGTCATGCATCTGCTAAAATGTCCGTCAATAAACTCTGTCCTTTCTATGTCCTCCCTACAACTCTGTTCCTAGTTATCTCCAGATGGTGTTCCATTCCCTTACTTGTCCTCCTCACCTGATCTGAGTTACATCTGCGGAAGACAAACGAGTTTGGACCCTGGCACTGCGTTCCGGGGTCAGAACGGCTACTGTGGCTCGTCCTCAGAAACAGGACAAGCAGGTTTCCGACCAGGACAAGGCTCCCATACATAGCGTTGGGCCCACCTACTGTTAGCAGCGTCCCCATTGGCCCGGCTCTGCTTTGGAACGGAGGCTCCTGTTTCAGATCATGTCAGGGAGATGGATGAGGAGGTCAGCAGAGAGAGCGAGAGTCTCGTTTAAAAGGCACGTCTGACAAGTGCACACCTCCCCCCACGGCCCGTGCCTAAACACCTCACTCACTTTCACCATTGTGCCCACGTGGGCACTCAACACATCACGGAGACATGTGAAAACACCCCGGATTACCCCTGCCTCCTGAAAGTCAAATTAGATTTGTCACACACACACACAAGCGTGTGCAAACGCACACTCACAAAGAGTGGAGTTGTGCACAAAAGACAAGAGGGGATGATGCCCTACTGTGCTTCAGACAGATAGGTGATGGATATGAGGTATCAATCACAAACTTCAGTCAGGGCATCAGTCAGAGCAGAAGACTAGGCGTGTGTGTATGTGTGTAAGAGCTCTTTGTGACCACATTCATTCTCGGGGGGGGCAGCGGAGATGGGAATTTGGGGGCGGGGTCAAGCTGATCTGTCTTTTTTTATGGCATTTAACTGGCGGTTGGCACTCAAAGTCAATGGTGCATTGCCGAAAACCACTGTGCTAGAGTTTGGGACCAGAAGACGGGTGAGATTCTACTGTGCCAATTTACTCCCATGCATACAGTAGCATACACTATACAAAGATGCCTAGAGACTAACCACATCTTATCTTATACCCAATATATGCACCCACCCCTGCACTCAACATTCTCTCCAGTGAATAAATTATATAATCTTTATATTTCCTTACACCCTGTCAGTTAGACGTGTCGTCCTGAGAAATGCTGAGTTAAAAACATAATTTCCAGAGTGTTTGCTCAGTAGTGTCTTAGCATTTAAACCTTAAGATCCCTCTCTCTGTTGTCTCCTGAACACATCCCCCCATTAAATGTCCTACATTCAAGCTGTTCTGTCTTCCATGTAAGTAGCAGTCACTCACTGGTCCCAGTACCGTCAGTAAGGGGGCAATCTACAGATGACAGGAGCATCTTTGCAGGCTTTACCAATGTAAACTTCCTTCGCTAGCTAGCACAAGTAGATTTTGAGAGTAGAGCTCAGATCATTTGCTACTGTCAAAGCCATACACAGTTAGTTGAAGTAGCATTGAAGTAGAAATGTAAGTTAACAAACTAGCTAATTGGAGTTCAAGCTACAGTATGTGTAGTCTCATTCAATAGTCAAATTAAACCTTTTTTTGCAACACCACTCAAGCTTAAAGATTTGAAACCAGTTAAATTCTAACTCTGGCTTCAGTTAAGTTCAGTTAAATTCTAACTCTGGCTTCAGTTAAGTTCAGTTAAATTCTAACTCTGGCTTCAGTTAAGTTCAGTTAAATTCTAACTCTGGCTTCAGTTAAGTTCAGTTAAATTCTAACTCTGGCTTGTCCTTGTTTTGTTGATTGCACTGGTTAAGGGACTTCTTGCTTGACCAGGACTGATATGTTCACAAATAGGAAGATTCAGGTGATATTAACATATCAGCAACATTTTGTTGGTTTCAATAAATGTCTGTCATATACTAGTGTTGACTAGTATAATAAACCTATAATAAAGGTAGACAGCAAATGCCCGTAAGCACATCTATCGTCAGGTGAAGTGTAACATCTCCTCCATCCTGCTCCTCCATCCTGCTCCTCCACCCTGCTCCTCCATCCTGCTCCTCCATCCTGCTCCTCCATCCTGCTCCTCCATCCTGCTCCTCCATCCTGCTCCTCCCTGTCCTGCTCCTCCATCCTGCTCCTCCATCCTGCTCCTCCATCCTGCTCCAGCTCTGGCAGTTTACATCTGCAGGAGAACATACGTCGAGAGTTGGCCTGTCGAGATGCCAGTCTAAGACTCAACCATCTCGTCGATATGGCAATCTGTCTGGACAACCTCCTACAGGTCCGGGGTCGGCCCAGAAGAAGCTCATTTTGCCTGAAACCACTAAATGGAATGGTCCCCATGGAACTCTTGGTCACGGGAATCCGGGAAGCTAAGAGGGAGTCCCTGCATCTTGTCACCTGCATCTCTCAGGACTGGGAGAAGGCAGCTCAGGCACCTATGCGCCACCGCAGGTAGGCATGACACACACACACGTAGCTCACCTTTACAATTATTGGTCTCGTTCCCTGAGTACCCCTCATCTTCACCCCTTAGGGCTCTAGTCGAGCAATGTTATTTACATTGTCCCCTGCCAGTTAATGCCCTGAACGTCCACACAGTCAGCACGCTCAGAGCTCATTAGGTCTGACATCCTCTCCCTAACACCTGGTAGTGCTAGGCCATGCCCTGGTTAGCCCTTAACAACCCCTCCATGTCATGGCCAAGTAGGGAATTAGAAGGATTGTCCTGTGGGTATCTGGGGATGTGTCTTCCAGTTTTGCTGAGGGCCACTATGGTGGAAAGTCCATAGAGTGCCTCTGACATTCACATTCCAATTGAATATTCGGAGCTGTCACATGTCTTTTCCAAACACAAGATGTCTGAATTGCCCCCCTAATTGGCCCTGGGCATGTGCCATTCCATCAGGATCCTTACTGTGTATCCCCTGTCATATGCTCAGAGTGAGGCGATGGAAATGTATATCTTGGAATCGCTACTGATCAGGGTTACATATACACCTCCTCTTCACCTGCCTCCTCAAGTTTATTTTTTTGTAAAGCAGAAGAACAAGTTTTTTTGTAATTAAGAAGGTGTTGGCAAATTTGCAACTCCGATCACGTCACTGACGAAAGGGGGCCGACCAGGCTGCACTGGAACTCTGAGACAGAAAAGGCTTTCACCTCACTGAAAGACCTGTTCTCCTCGGCTCCTGTGTTGGCTTACCCTGATCCATCGTTACAGTTCGTAGTGGAGATGGATGCATCCTAGACTAGGGTAGGGGTGGTCCTGTCGCAGCGGTCAGGTACTCCTGCTAAGCTACGCCCCTGTGCCTTCTATTCAAGGAAGCTGACACCTGCCGAACGTAACTACAATGTTGGCGATCGTGAGCTGTTGGCTGTTGTCAAGGCCATTATGGTATAGAGTCACTGGCTCAAGAGGGCCACACACTCTTCACTTATCTCGACTGACCACCATAACCTGGAGTACATTTGGGAAGCAAAGAGAGTGTGACAAGGCTGATGCCTTGTCTCGCCAGATTGACAATGATCATCCTGCTTCCACTCCCCCTAATTCAAATAGCCCTGCAGATCGGCGAAGAGTCTTCCGGCATTGTGGTATTGCGGTGGACATTGTGTCTGACTAAGACCCCTGTTTACCTCCTGGGTTTGGAAGGCGTTCATGGAACGGCTGGGGGTTGCAGTCAGTCTTATCTCCGGGTACCATACTGAGAGCAGCGGGCAAGTGGAGCGTGTCAATCCGGAGGTGGGAAGGTTCCTCAGGTCGTATTGCCGGGACAGGCTGGGGGAGTGGTCGGCTTTCCTGCCATGGACAGTGTATGCCCAGAACACTTTCCGCCACTCCTCCACCAACCTAACCCTTTTCTAATGTGTGTTAGCTTACTAGCCGGTCCTAGCTACATGGCATACAAGCCAGACCAAGGCCCCTGTGGTGGATGACTGGTTCTGGTGCACTGAGGACATGTGGAATGCCACCCATGTACACCTCCAGCCCAGCGTGTGACATCAGAAGGTACAGGGTGACAACCCCCGTGGTGAGACACCGGTGTTCGCACTGGGTGACCGGCTCTGGCTCTCAACCCCGGAACCTGCCCCTCCACCTGCCCTGCTGGAAGCTGGGTCTGCGGTTTATAGAGCTGTCTAAAATCCTGAGGAGGGTGAAAGAGGTCACATATTGTTTGTAACTCCCTGTTGAATATAACATTACCCCTCGTTCATGTCTCCCTCTTCAGGCCGGCCATCGTAGGCCCACTCCATGATGCTGAGGTGCTGGGGACCCGGACTCTGGAAGAGTGCCCCCTACTGGCCCTCCAACACCACTTCCAGCAGCACTGGGCTCCCATCCAGGGACTAACCAGGCCCGACCCTGCTTAGCTTTTAGAGTTGCTCTGCTGCTGTTTGACATGACAGTTCAGACTCTCACAGAGCAGTCCTTCCTTTGATGTTCTATATGGGATGGAACCCGCTTTTAAGCCACCATTACAAAGACGTATTATATTTTGATGTGTTGTTTTTTTGGTTAGTACAAAATTCCATATGTGTTTTTCATAGTTTATAGGTCTTCGCTATTATTTTACAATGTAGAACATTGTACACATTTTCAATGTTTTTCTAAATATTTTTTATTTCTCATCTAGGAATCTTTTTACCAAGGAATACATGTTGTGATTATAGAGTTGAACTATTTTTCACACATCTTGCTCTCTGTCTGATGAACTCAACGATGGCAAAATCTGAGGTATGAGCTCTTAAAATAGAAATGTGAGGTGTGCACTGATAGGGCAAATATGTAAGTGGAAAATATGTGAAAGACATAAACGGTTGAGAGATGTGGAGAAGGGGGAAAAGTGGAGGACTTTGGGGCAAGGGGCAACTCCTGGTGGGGCTGTGCTTGAGCTTCTACCCCCTGGAAAGTGCTGTGGCAGGGCCAAGGGGCCTGTCGTCTTTGTCCCCTGGCACACAGCTTTTTAACTGCTCCTACCCTGACAAACACACTGTGAAATTAGCCTATTGGTTGTGCTTTAATGAAAGCTAACACGATCAACTCCTCAAATAGACCCAGTCTTTCCGTCACGGCCACTACCCTCCCCAGCTCCTCGCTACACACCCTGCATCCACACCCTGTACACTGACACCATGGGGGAGTCACAGATGTGGCTAGATGGAGAGACAGAAGAAGCCCAGGGTTCAAACACGGCTACACAGCCCTTCACCCAGAGACATGACACGCACACCCCTTTGCCCAGATACATGACAAACACACACTGGTCTACACTTTCTTGACATCTTTTCGGTTCTACTCCTGAATTTCTTTTCCTGGGTGAAGAAGAAGTGTGTGCATTGCTAGGGTGATGTGCCTCATGATAACGTGATAATATCACCGCACATCAGCCAAATCTCCAAATCTGGGATCTGAACCTAAATACGTTCCGGCTTCTGCTCCTCTAAACCTCTGACGGGCCGTGGCGCAGCAGGACTGCCATTGGTGTAATGCGCCGGTGGGAAGTGTTGAGTGATAAAATGCTCAATAACTGTAATGCTTAATGGAGTATAAGGCATCCTAGCAGCCTAAAATCTGTTTGAGGGATGGTCAGTGTTGAGCAAGTCCTTGGCCTCTTTCCTTTAAACAGGTCGGGGGTTCTCACACTATTACTCACTCCTTCGCTGTGACCTAAGCCTTCAGGAAATGACCATTGTTACACTAGAGAACAGAGTCAGTTATTAAGAGAAAGGGCTTGAGTGTGTGTGTGTGTGTGTGTGTGTGTGTGTGTGTGTGTGTGTGTGTGTGTGTGTGTGTGTGTGTGTGTGTGTGTG